>APFE031665689.1:95843-149843 GCA_000404065.3 Pinus taeda
ATTTTGCCAACTTTCTTGACAAATAAAGTTGCATCATCAAGATCAAAATGTTTGAAATTGAGTTTCAGAAGATGCTCAGTTAGTTTTTCATACCAGGCTTGTCGTTCTTATTTGAGGCCATACAAGGACTTCACAAGTTTGCATACTTTATGTTCATGTCCTTTCACAGTAAATCCTTCGGGCTGGGACATAAAAACATTCTCTTTTAGATCTCCATTCAAGAAAGCAGTTTTTACATCCATTTGATGGACTTTCCAACCATTTTGAGCTGCTAGTGCAAAGAGTGTCCGGATGGTAGCCCATTTTGCTGTGGGGGCAAAAGTCTCCTCATAATCAACCCCTTTCGTCTCTGCAAAACCTTTTGCCACAAGCCTAGCTTTGTGCTTGTCAAGTGAGCCATCTAATTTATACTTGTTCTTGTAGACCCACTTGCAGCCAATTGGTTTGGTTCCAAATGGAGGATCAACCAGTTTCCAAGTGCCATTCTTTATGAGGGCATCATACTCCTTTTGCATCGCTTTTTTCCATTCATCATGAGAAGCAACTTCTTTGAAGGAAGTTGGTTCAAAATCTGTAGACAAGTTCAATTCACAATCATAAGAAACATCCATATCAACAGGTGAATTAGAGTCATCTACATCACCTCCATTTTGCCGGTTTGAATTTCTAGTTCCTGTCTTTCCAACTTCATCAAGATGAACACTTTCAAGTGTCATTATCAACCACTTTGGGTGACCTTTCTCATATGGTCCAGGCTACTCCGTTGATTGAGTTGGGACTGAATCAAGATTGAGTCTCCCAATTCTATCAATTACATCACTTAAAGCATCATCCGTTGTTGGAGTTTAATGTGGGGGAGAGTGTTCTTCAGAAGAAGATTCCACATGTTGATCTAGTATAGGAATCCCCCCTTCAAGATGTGGAATCTGATTATCAAATTCTTGAAATGATTTTGCTTTTTCGAATCTATCCAAGTGATCAAGTTGCCACTCAACGACATTGTCAGTTTTGGATAGTTCAAGGAAAATTACGTCTCTAGATACAACAAACTTCTTATTTACTTCATCATAGAGGCGGTATGCTTTGGAGGTGTTTGAATATTCTAGAAAGATACACTTACGACTTCCTTGCACCAAGTTTGTTTCTATGTACCTTCGGTATCAAGGCATAACAGGTGGAACTAGAGACCCTGAGATGCTTTACCGAAGGAACATGTCCATACCACATTTCATAAGGAGTATTGTTTCTAATAGCATTAGATGGACATCTATTCTTTATATATGCAGCACATAGAACAGCATCAGCCCAAAATTATCTTTACATTCTTGAAAAAGAGCATGGATTGTACCATATTTAAGATTGTCTTATTCATTCTTTCAGCTACACCATTCTATTGGGGATTATAAGGCACGGTTGTTTGATGTTTGATCCCATGTTGGTGAAGATAGTTTTCAAATTCATTTGATGTGTATTCTTTTCCATTATCAGTGCGAATAGACCCAATATGAGATTGTGCATCATTTTCAATCCATTTATGAAAATTCTTGAATGTTTGAAAAGCATCAGATTTGTTCTTCAATAAATAAACCCAACACATTCTGGTGTAGTCATCAATAAATGTCATGATATATTTATTTCCATTTGCAGAAGGAACAGGAATTGGACCACATAAATCTGAATGAATGAGTTCAAGTTTCTATGTTCTCTTCAATGTGAATCATGAAAAGATTGTTTGCTATGCTTTCCTGGAATGTAAGCATCACATTGGTTAAGTTTCCTAGGAGTTGTAGGCAAACCAGCAACACCATTTTTCTTCAACAAGCGGAGACTGTCATAGTTCAAATGTCCAAATCTAGCATGCCATAATAAACTTGATGGAAGTGTACCTTCTTCATGATGAGAATTGTATGAGAAATCTTGTGCATGAGCAGAGGTTCCTTGCAACTTGATAATCATTTCTTCTTCTATTCCCCTCATGACAAGTGAGTGGTCAGATGCTTTTCTTACCTCAAGCTTGCCATCAAATATATGAATGAAGTGACCTTGCTAGCGAATGTGGACCAAGGACAACATGTTTCTCTTGAGTTGTGGGAGATATAGAACATGATGCAGAAGAAAGCCTGGAAGACCAGGCAATTTAAGCCTGATTATGCCAAGCCCTGATGGCTTGATTTTTGATTGATCTGCAAAGTATACTGCTCCATCAACATTGTCAGTGAAATCTTCAAAAAAATATTTTCTATGAGTCATGTGGCAGGTTGCTCCTGAGTCAAACAACCAATCATTTTTCCAAGAAGTAAGTGAAGCATTAAATAAATCTTCATTTTCTCTAATGTTACATTGTGCCACAACATAGTGAGCAGATTTAGGTGCTTTACCTTTGTCTGTATCATTAGTTTTACCTTTCTGTTGGTTCCTTTTATGCTCAATTTTTTCCCATGGTAGCTTGCATGTAGAGGCATCATGTGATCCATTTCTTTTGCAGCGAATACAGTGCAAATCTGCCTTTTCTCCTTGAAAATGTCTGCCCCCCTGCCTCTGAAATATCTTCCTCTTCCTCTTCGTCCATCTCTTCCTCTTGTAGAATCTTGAGCAGGATGCTTTTCTTTATGAGCAAGGCACACAGTCTCTTCAGAAGATTTAGGGGTTGTCTTCTTTCCAAAAGCTTTCTCTCTTTCAGCAAACTTTTTCACAAGAGAGTCAAATGTTATATCTTTGAGATTTCCATTCGCTTGTAATGACTCAAGATAATTGGAGTAAGTAGGATAAAGTGATTTGAGAAAAGCGATAAGAGGAATATCCAATTCAACTTTAGTGGATTTGATATCATGCATTATATACTTTAGTCCAGATGCAAGAGAAAGAGGATCATTATTTTGCAGTTCAAGAGTGAAGAGTTTAATCATGAGTTTGAACAACTTCAAGTGCGGAATGTGAGTCATAGAGTTCTTTCAGCTTTTGTAAGGCTTCAAAGACAGTTGAATATGATGAAATATGGTGACTCACCTCTTCATTTACAAATGCTGCGATTAATGCATAAGCTTTGTTGTTCTTGTTTTCCCAAATGACGAGCTCTTTGTCTGAGGAGGTTGTACTGGTTCATTGTCTCCGTCTCCGACACACACTCCTTTCCACAACTCATTGAAAATGAGGGTGTGTTTTATCATCCGGGGCCATTCAGGATAGTTCTCCTTGCCAGTGAGAACTATTCCCACCATAGATATGATTGAATGCATACTGTAGCAAATAAAATTTCGACTGCAAAACTTTTACTTTTAATGGAAAAAAAATATAGTTATGATATAATGGGACAGCAAATTCAAATATCAATTTGCATGCATCTGCACAATGTTAAAGCATAGAATATGGCAATATAAAATACCCTCAACAACACTGCGTCCACTAAAAAAACCAAAGAACGTAGTCCAGACGTATTTGGACTCTCAATACCACGCCTTTTCTTGCTTGATTTAGAACTAATAAGTATATAAACCCCACAACGATTGTCAGAATGGGTGTTTAAATATTTGTATTCCACGTTTCGAATAGCCAAATTTAAAAACCAATTTTTTTTTTTTGTTCGAACTATACAATAATTTAATATATCAAACTAGCAAGAAAGTGGAATATAATGCAGGGCTCACCGCCGCCTCTGTTCAAAGAATCTCTGTTTGCAGATATTTGCTTTAGGCCTTGCGCTGGAGTGGAAGGTTTAAAGCATCGACATTGATAATGAAATGCAGGTCTTCTGAAGGCAGCTCAAGCACCATCAAGTCCACCACCAATACTCTTACAAGAGATTATTATAGACCTTGACATATGCACCATTCTTGCTCCTTTGCTTAAGCTACCAAATTCACTGCAAACGAATGCAAATGAAACATTGATGGGAACCTTGAAATTGAAGAAAAGCAGTGTGAACCGAGAACTTGTAACCGCACTATGTAGGGGAATCAGAGACTCTACGTAGCATGCCAATACTACATGGAACCTTGAAATTGAAGAAAAGTGGCATCGGAGGATAGGTATGTCTCTGCCACTGCCGAGGGGATTAGAATAGCTACCATGTTAGGGAGAGGTTCATGTAAGAGGCACAGGGTTTGCTACAGTACATCTCCACCAGAAGATGCAATTCATGCGATGGAGGCGGCACCTGCAATCAGATTGAAATGGATATGGGAAGCTGCAGAAATGCCCTCTTTACTAGAGACAAGAAGAAATACGCCATTTCAAAAAAAAAAATAACACACAGGACAATGCTTCTTTTATGTCAATACAACGCTTTTTTTTTGTGAAACGTTTGTGGACAGTCAGGACAGCATTGGATAGTGGAGCAGTATGGATAGTGGGGCAGCTACCATGTCAAGAGCAGCTAATTTTATGGAGGATCAGCTTAGCTATATGAGAGCAGACAAGGGAGTTACAAGGGACAAGAGCTAAAAAAGGAGCTGGCTCTGATACCATGTCAGGCCAGCAGTAACTCCATCAAGCAGAAATAATTTGACTGTGTTATTCCGTCAAGTAGGTCTTCATTATATACATGAGGGAGAGACTGTTCAGTTCGTCTCCCGATGACTGTTCATATTTCCTATTTATCTATTTACAATAATTCACCCAATCACAAGGATTAGGTGTCAACAAAATAAATAATCTATGGTAGAATTTTTATGTCGAAAAAATCAAATTGATATGAAGTATCTCGTGTCATCTTAATTTCATGTCAAAGAATTCATATGTAATAAAATATCTAATATAAAATATTACAATGTCTAATATATCAAATAAAAAATTAAGTTACACAAAGGCTTAAATGTGAGTGTAATAGATTTCTAATTATTTTTTGTAAGTTATGATTAAAATTGTGAAGACAAAAGAGAAAATCCTTTTTATTGTAGTGTTGACTTAAATTTTATTTTTTATATTGCATGATTTAAAATTGAAGTGTGAAAATATATAAAAAGGTAAGTTTTATTGAGGAAAATGATTGAACCAATTCTAATCAATAATGAAAATCAACAAGGGAAAAATAACTCAGCGTTGCTACTTTTGTTTTTTAAATTGGCCAATTTTCATGGTTAGTAAAAGCCCAAAAAATAATGGCAACAATTTTTTTTAAAGAAAATATTAATTATGGAAAAATCCATAAATTTGGATTTTTTTTTATAATTAATTTATGAGGACACTTGGTGACTAGAATTTTTATTTCTTATTTTTAATTCTTAAATAAATTTAAATTATGAAAATTGTTTTAAACCAATAAATTAGTCATCCACCATAAAATAGAGAAATTCAAATTTTAAAAAATCAAAAAAATAATTCTCAATTTCATAAGTTTATTATTAATTTCGACCAAAAATTTTAATAAACTTGGATAGTTTTAAATTTCAAATTAATTAAGAGTCAAAGTAAGTTTTCACCCAAACTGATTACAATATAATTTTCCTTCCGCGGGTATAATAAAAAAAACCTAAAAAATTACAAATTTAAAATCGTAGAAACAAATCAAAAATGAAATAAAATATTGGCATATAATAAAATTTTCAAAAAAATAAATTACTATTATAATAAAATTTAAAAAGTATAATTAACTTGCATAGATCAATCTTAACTCTAGATCTACCAAGTGCTTAGAGGGATAAAATCTCCCAAAATACAAGCTTATTTTTTAGTGCAAAACTTGAGGAGAGATTCACACCTCAAAAGATTTGATTCTTCTCAATGCTTGATATCTCCGCAATTAAAATAGATCTAATCTTGTGTGTGTGTGTGTGTGTGTGTGTGTGTGTGTGTGTGTGTGTGTGGTTAATTTTATTAAAAAAAATTGTTGTGAAATGCATAAAACACACACACAAATAATTTATCAATAATTTAATTTATATGGTTCATTCATGATCCATATAAATCAAATATGATCTATGATGATTCTCAATTCATCACCTAAGATAAAAGTAATAAATGGGTTAGGTAATAAGACCAATGTATTACTATGTTTATCAATAATGTAATGATTGATGCAATTGTATAATTTGAGTATACAAATTAATTAAAAATACTTCACAATATTATATATATATATAATATATATATATATAATATATATAATATATATATATTATATATATATATATATATATATATATATATATATATATACTTATTTCTAATTATAAATTTATCAATTAAAATTTAAATATGAAGTTTTAAAATATCATATGAATATGAATCGTCATTATAAGGCCAATAGGCATGTCTATTTTGGAGTAGGGCTTCCATAATTTTGATTTAATTATCAATAATTATTAGGTGGAGGATAAGGATTTAACCTCCATGGAATATTCTATAATATTCATAGTAATATACACAAATCAATGGTTGATATTTATCTCCATAGATATGTTTTTTTACTTTTTGAACTAAATTGATTATTAAAAATAAAAAACATCATATGAGCAAGTGTGACTTGTGGTTTTTTGAGCATGTGGTATTGATAAGCCATGGTATTGTAGCAAAGCATATTTCTAGATTAAGAAAATCTATGGAAAAGTGGGGGTAAATATGCATGGTTAAGAATCTTGTTCCATAATTTTTTAATAAATATATGCTTATCTTATATATTAGTTATTTTTATAAAATTTAAAATAAAGTTATAATTTAGTTCGTTTTTATGATTTTTTTAATTTTAACAATATATGTATCATGAAGTAAGTGTTTTGATTCTTATTATGGATTGATGTGTTTACCGACCATTTAATTTTATATGGTTATGCTAGTTTATTTTTTTTTAATCTGTTATGCATATTATAATGAGTTTCCTTAAAAAATTGTTATAATTTTATTAATAAAAACAAATTATAATAAATTTTTTGAATTGACTTGACTTATTACCTTTCTTACTTTTAAAGTTTAAATGGCATTATGTTTTATTATTATTATGATCTAATGTTTCACTACAACATCTCCCCCATATTGGGATGTAGAGCACCTCTCGACACAATAAAAAATAAGTATAAAGGTGATTGAGGCCAAGGAGACAAAAGAGGGTGATTCTCAAAATCATCTCAACGCCCTTCAGTTCAACTGAAAAATCAAGTGAAATGAAGGGGGATTCTGAGACTTTTCCATCCCACTCCCTTCGAACTCCACTCATCTTTACATCCAAAAGGTCATGGCTCGATGTTCATTGATGTGGGGGAGGCCTCAACCTCCCCCTTTTTGTTTTAATTACTTTTTTAATTTTTATTGTTTTACCAATGTGTTTGTGACTTGTGGGAGTAGGTTGTAGTCTAATAAATTGCAACCCAAAGTCATCATAAAATCATCTAGCAATTACACATGCCCTTAACATGGCTGAATATTTTTAAATGCCTCATCCCAACTACAGCAAATATTGAACCTTCACTACCTTACAAAATGAAGCATTTATATAAAAAAGGACATGAGGGTGGGATTTGATCCACTTATGTGTATGTAAGTCACATTTTTTTATTATTTAAAATATTTTCTTTAATTCATACAATTATTTCTTTTCTATTTAATTTTTCATATAGTCTATCATTTTATGACTTTTTAAAATATATTTTATTAGTTTTTTAAAAAAAAATCTAATTTATCAATTCCTTCTATTAATTTAACTTTTTTATCTTGCAATTTTTTTTAATTATTATGCATTTGCATATAAATTACCTATTTATAAATGTTTAGTTTATTTATTTGTTTTATGATTATGCTTGTAACTCTATTGTTTTATTTTAAATCATGATTTTTTTAAAATATTGCAATTTTAAGCTCAAAGTAAAAGAAACATATGTTATTTGTAACACCCATCTTTATTTGGAACATGATTTTGGGGTTTTGGTTTACAACGTTAGTAATTGTTAAGGTCACAATTTTAAATAAGTTGTAACGTTAATCTCGTGAAAAAGAAAGTGTTACTAATAGAAATAGTGTTTATTTCAAAGGTCAATTTTAAGGTTTTTGTTTAAAACAACATTAGTGGTGAAAACCTCAATTTCTAACAAGTTACAATTTTAATGCTAAAAGAAATAGGTAATGTTGTGATCAACACTTTTTATTCAGCAATCAATTTTAAGACCATGGTGGAAAATTGTAGAAATTGTAACCTTGAAAAAAAAGAGTGGTACTAGTACCATTACTTTTTCATTTAAGGGTTGATTTCAATGTTTTTTATGCAAAAATATGTGTTTTTGAGTGCTAGAGTTTTCATTTTGAGGTCATAGTTCTCATTAAATTCATAATTATGTTCAATCTTGAGTAGGAATATGTAGAGCATGCATCATAAGATGCCATGGAGAGAGGTTTAAGACATATTTTAGAATAAATTATTAAATCTAGGCTTGCAGTTGATCAGAGTGTTGTAGGGTACAAAGGACAAGGTTGTATGATTCTCTCAAGGCAATGAAATTGACTTTGATTTTACTCTTTCTTCATGATTCTCTCATAAAGAGAGAGATGACCTTGTTGAGGTTGTTCCCTAAGTTGTTGGAGGTTTTTAGGTGCATAGGTGAGAGAGTCCATAATTACATGTTGAAAAACACTATGTTGATTGTTGATTGTACCACAAACTTGGTATTTCACAATGGATGGGATTTGTATATTTTCTATTCTTTGTGATTTTGGTAGATCTAATACACTTGATTTAGTCATATATAGATGTGATCATCTTTGCTATGTGGGATTAATAGCTCATGATGTGGTGTTGAAATATTTGATCCATGAAGTTGATATGGAGGAAGTTGGACCTTGGTAAGCTATTTATGGTCTATGGTTATGTTCCTTTAGATCCACATGTGGTCAATATCCTAGGAGAGGTAATGCTTGATATGTTGATATGAGTACCTTGTGTTGTTCGATATAGTTGAAATTCAATATATTGCAATGCTTATATTCTAGAATAATGGAAGACTATGGTGATTTAAGATACAAAGTTTGGTGAGAAGGTGAGATCCTCTAGTTCACAAGTATTTCCCTTGGTGATTAAAGGGAATGAGGAGGTTATTATTCAATATATTGATTCAAAGGTTGGATAAAAATAAAACATAAATGTAAATGAGATGATAATGGGGATGATTATTCCCTCACCTTCCCCACCAACCACTTGTAGAAAGCCAAGATGTCTTACTCATACATTGCAATATGCATAGAAGCATGTTGGAGTGCTTAGATATTCAATGTGGGTAGATATAACTACTATTAGATATGATAAACATATAGCATTTACCTCTTCCATGTGTGACCCTTCTCGTTATTTCGAGGAGGTAAGTATCATGCCTTGATGAAAAAGTGTGATGTTTGGGAACAATTCTTTCTAGGAGCCATTGGCTGATTCCGATATTACAATAAGTTTGTAGATGGTATGTTTGGTTGAGTTGTAGAGAGAAAAAACTAGTGTTGTTGAAAACACTTTCCTTGTAAATAGGGAGTGTTAGCCTTTTAGGCTACCCTGAAAGCCTTTAGACCATGCTCAAGAGGTTCTTCATGTGATGTGAGTTGCATGTTATGTTATGATTACCTGTAATTGTTCCATGATGGACATACACACTAGAGTTGGATTTTTAATGGGTTGTTATACCTTGAGTTGATGATTGTGTGGCATTCGTTTTTGGAGTTTCAAGACTTATGGTTATTAATTTTGTTGACATGGAATGTACATGGAAGTTGGTTTCTTTCTTGGGAGTACAAATTACCTTATAGGAGCATTGGGAATCTTGGAGGAGAGAATTGAACCCTATATTGGATGTGAAACTTTTGATCGTTGATCAGATGTTTATGCTTGACTAAAGGAAACTTTGGTTGAGGAGTAATCATGAAGCTTTGGTGGACCTAAAGGTGCACATGTCATTGAAGTTCGTGTTGTAAATTTGAAGGCCTTTGGAGGAGTGTTGACCCTTCTTGAGGAGTGGTCAACCTTCACCTTATTTTTTGGACATGCATGCCTTAAATATTGATATACATCAACTAAAGTTAGAGCACTCCATATATATATCAACCTGCCTTCTATAGAATTATGTTTCTTATAGTGGAATAAATCCACTTTATATTTTTTTCCTCCCTGTTGACGGTGTTGGACCTATCAACATTCAAGGGGATCTCCCCAGTAAAAAGTCCCAACTAGAACTTAGACCATTTGGAATAGGAGCCCCAACAGCTAGTAGTAATGTAGTGCTTGACCACAGTAGCGTGCAGAGATAAGTATGATGACCTTAGTCGAAAGCAAGTGTGTGACCTAGCAATAAGTCAAGTGAGATGCATGGGGGTTCTAACAAACGAAGGGGAAAAGGAAGTGTGTCCTTTAGAAGTTTGTATTAGTACACAACCTGAAAGGAGCACATGAGCATAATGAAATCACACACTGAAATTTGGAATAGTCCACAAAACAAAGTGATGGATTAATCCAACAGCACGTCTTCAACCAAATTCATACCATTGCATACAAAGTAGTTCATAAGAAAATGCGTAAGTTAAACAACATACATTGCTAAAGAAACCAAAATATTCCAACTACAATAAAAACATATGCGTGAAAACATGTTTGCTTAGTTATTATTATAATAAGTGAAAGTTCCATCCATACATACACCATTAACAACCACTAGCCCCAATAGTGGAACATTACAGTCAAGAACACCTGCTCCTCCAAAGGAGTATACTTGCTCTATGCTATGGAGAAGCCAAGGCTCATCACAATAATCCCAATCCTTATCTAATCCTAAGCCTAGCCAAAAGCTTGGCTCCCAAAATCTCGTTCTAAGAGTTATAAGGTTCTATTTATAACAAAGGTTGGGGTGGCCCTTGACATTCCCCTTTGTGACTCCTTGACTACCCTCATGACTCTTCAACTTCTTTACAAATAACGCATTACATTACACAGTGGCTATTCACATTCCACTAGTAACACTTGGAATTTCACTTGCAACGTATTTACAAATAATATACATTTTCCACATGTACCCATGTGAGACAAAATAGGTCAGTGACAACCTAACAAGACAAAACACTATGAATCAGAAGTTTGGGGAAAGAACAACTTGGCAACCTCTACTTGATGCTTCTCAGTGACATGCTCATACTAAGCTTGGTATTGTGCTATGTTGTCCCCAAAATGCCTGATGGTGTCTTTCCGATAGCAGACTCTTTCCTCCATAGCTTCTAGGTATATGGTCTTGGAACCTTTGTCCAACTCATCCTGAAGCATGTGAAGAATGGTCTTGACCCTGACAAGACCACCAATGTACTTCTGCATGTTTTCTGTGAGTAGCTCCAAGTCATCATTGGTGGCCTCTTGCCTTAGCTGCTCCATGTACCTGTCGACCTCTAGCCAGACTTGGTTCTTATGCTTAGTTTTGGTGAGGGAATCGATTGACAGGATCCTTATGTGTTCTCACCATGAGTTCCAAACTCTTATATGACCGTGCATATTAAGCTTGTATGTTGCTCATGAACGGGGCGAGCTACACATATTTCCGAATCAACATCTAGATCCTTGCTTTGTCTAGATCTGCAAGCGGCTTCATCATCTTATGCAAGAAAAGAGGGGCTCCCTTGTACCTCATTGTCCATTCTTTCACATGAGTGATAGTACCATGTATGTCCTAGAGAGCTTGGACAACCTTTCTTCTCCACTATTGAAGACCGTATAGATGGACAATCACCTTATGCATGGTGACAAATCCATCATTGAGTTTCTGCATGGTGCCCTCAATAGTTGATACTTCAACAAGTATCGCTTTCCTCATATCTGCCATTGCGGAACCTACGGATTGTTCTACCTTATGCCTTGTTGCTTGCAATTTATTTGTCATATGTTTAATCTTTGCTAACAAGAACTCGAAATTTGAGCTCGTAGCTCCTGCACAAGACTTAGTGGGATCAGTCATGGAAATTGGAGGCTTTCCGACATCTGACACTATCACCTTTTCCTTCATAAATGCAGGTGACGTGTGATCATTCGAGAAATGATTTCTATGTGCCTGTACAATCTTCTGCTGCAATTCGTCAAATGATAGATTGTACACATCCATCATGGGATCATCATCAAGGAGAACAACCTCTCCTTGCTTGCTCAAGACCAGTTCTAATACTTGAGGTGGTGAAGACTAAGGGGAGACCTTGAGTGCTCTCAACATGAGGTCGGTATCTTGGTCATGTGTCTCCTGTCCCAACTCCATCTTCATTAATTCCATCATTTTCTCAATCTACAGAGCAAGCTACCAATCCTGCATCTGCTCACCCTCTTCTTCAAATGTTGGCTATTCTGACTCCTCAACCTGTATGGGTGTAGTTTTCTATATAATTGCACCTTTCCCTTATTCTTCTTCCTATTTCTGCTTCTCTTCTCTCTCTCTCCTTCTTAGCTCTTGTTCTTCCTTCAACTTCTTGTTTGTTTCCTGCAACTTCCTTTCTACCTCCTCCATGCTTTACTTTTCTCTCTTCCTTCACTCTGCTCTCTTTAGTCATTGCTTCCTCTTTGCCTCCACTGCGAAAGCTTATTTCTCGATGAGAGGATATTATTTAAACTTGTATCTTTGCTCAACCTCTAGATTCTTGACAATCTTCCTCTTACCCTTGTCCTGCATCGATTTGATGCTTATTGTTGTTGTTATTATTGATTCCTGTGGTTTTGTTCTGTAGAGAAACTTTCCATGTTGTGGCTATAATAGCCGGTTCATTGAGCTTGGATTAGTTGTATCAATACCTCCAAGGGTCCTCCTCTTCCCAACAACATGTCTCATGGATCCTGTGATATTACACCTTCGCACAGTGGTTCTTGCGAATACCATGGGGATCATACGGATTGAATTCTTTGGTGTCGAACTAAAACTTCACTATCTTCTTAGCATCGGAATCCCCATCTTTCAAGATATTAATCTCGTACAATCTAATCCACAAAGGAAGGGTGGTCCATGGTGTCTTCTTCTTCCTGTGCAGTCCTGCTGATCACCCTATGGAGAGGTGATATGTGACCTCTTGCATGACCAACTTATATGTGGCATACCTCAGTAGAACATGCGGAGGCTTCTCTTCACCAAATACTCTGATGAAGGTGCCACCAGGTGAGGCATACCAATCTGTAATGTTAAGTACCGCCTTTGTCTCTTCTTGGAACATGCAAGGTGGATCTTGCTCAAAGATCAACTTGTACACCGAGATGGTGAACTAGTCAGCTAGCCTTCCATAACTCCTCAGTAGTTGCATTGGGAAATCAACTTGCAATAAATGTTGATGGCATTCTCTTTTGGTGTCCATGTCCAACCCTTGGCCAGGAAACTGACGTTGGGAATAAATTGCATCAAGTAAATATGCAGACATGTATAATCTTGCTTGCTCATCCTTGGGTGGATTTCGAGCATTAGTCAGATGGATTTTCAACTTTAGAGCCAATAGATCTAACTAGTTGAATGGCCTTCCATCATTCACCAAATTTTCCAACACGACCACCCAATTTTCTGAAAAGATCTCCATGCTCTCCTGACCCTATAATTGGGATGCAAATATGATCAAGAACTAGTAGGCATTTCTGAGTGACTTCGTCTTGCAAACATGAGTGGGTGTCACTCTGAATTTTGACCGTTTTTTCACCCAGTGCTTTATAACATCTCTAGTGTTCACAGAGTTGTGGATGGCATAGAAAAGTGAATCCATGCGGTTCACCAACTGAGGTAAATGATACATTTGTTGATAGTTCTCCACCCTAAAGTTGGAATGCTGTCTCCCACTGGCACTTCTCAAGGTCATAGTCTCGGGATCTATTTGTGAGACAATCTAATGGATGATGTCAGCACATGGGAAGGCAGGGTACCTACATGCAACATTATGTAAGCATAATAGGTGGACACTAATATAAACTTGTTGATCCTCTAAATCTTACTTGAAGTCCCCTGCAAAGATACCCTTAATTTCTTGCCATGTTAACTTCATGCCCTTCTCAATGAGCTGCTGAGTGTCTACATAAACTTGAAAATTCACTAACACCTGCTCAATTGCTTCCCTAGTGCTACTCTCGACCGTATCCTTTGATGAAGATCTCTTGGAAGCCATGTTACCTGTAACTACTGGAGATTTGCTCAAAAATTGTTGTACTTGGATATGAAGAGGACACTCATGGGATGCAAATGTTAGCTTGAAGCAAAATCACTTCAAGAACAAAAAGAAAAAAAAAATGGGAAGCTGTTGGGAAGGATTGTGCAATCATGGCTCTTAGAGGTGACTGAATTCCCACTGGTTCTATGCATTGTGCATTCCCACCTATCAGTGGGAGGGATTTCTGACTATAACTGTACAATGTGCAGTTCAGTCAGGCTTAGGCTAGGCAAGACTATACATTGTGCAATCCTATTGGCCAAGGCTCAGTACTCACTCTAGGAACTGCGAAATGCATAGCCAAAGATAGGCCTTGGAATCCTCTATGCAAATTCTAGAACCAAGGCAAAGCCTTGAGATCTAGAAATGTGTAATGCATGCTGAGGAGGAGCAAGATCCGGGCCAAGGAAGCCCATATATTCCTAATGGGAGCATGAAAATAAGCATATCTAAAGGAGGGAATGACGGTGGGTAAAGATCTGAGTGAATGATGATGGATGCAAATGAAATGAGTGCAGGAATAAATCAAACTAAAGAACAATAAAGTATGTGGAGAGAGTCGCCGCAAAGGCAACCATTCATGCAAAAACTAGGTAATTCATGCGACACTTGGGAAAGGCAATGCAAAACTTAAAATAACACTTCTACAAGATAAAACAAATAATCAAAAATCCAACGGTCATTCAACGAAATGAGTAAAACATCACTCTTAGCAACCAAACAAACAAAAGGGACAAGAAAAGAAACAAAAGACTAGAAAAGCAAGACTTACCCAGAAAAGTTGCGACGACTATGTCGAAGGTTCCTTACCCTCCTTGGGAATAACAGAGCTCCAAGATCAAATTTTAAAAGAGCTCTGGCATCGTCCATTAAATAGATTTGGTTGATTTAGGTTTTATGACGCGAAGACCAAAAATATAGGAAAAAGTGACACTTTGTGGCAATTTCCAAAATAACTCAAGTGCCACCTCCAGACTGCTAAAACTAGATCTGTATTTTCTAGGGATGATTTTTCACTTTTTTTTTTCTTTTTTCGCTTTTTTCTTTTTCAGGAAAAAGTTGTCACGCATTGCCCGAAGATATTGCACAGTTATGGGGGGAACATGGAAACTCATTGGCTCATGCATTGGGCATTTGTTGAGGGAAAATCTTATGTGCAATTTATGGGATGAGTGGCCCTGGCTACCTCTCATGCTCTGCACATTTTCCCAGCTGAAGGTTGGTTGTTAGGTGATCCTACGTAATTCTAGAGCTGAAGGCTCACTGCTGGCTTGGACTGCGCAATTCCCGAGTTGAAGGCTGGTTTCCCTCGGGGATTTCACAGTTCACTAAGGTAATCTTGGAACTAAATTGAAACCAAGTCAAGAGATCAACTTTTGGTTTAAACGGTAAAGCATGTAAGAAACACAAGCCATAAAGAAAAGATAAATCTCAATCAAAGCACAAGTACCTGGGTGAGTGCGAGATGAGTTGTTGTGATTTAGGAGGGAGGCTCCGAAACAAAGTATAGGCACAATTTTGGAGGTTAGTTGTAGCTGCTACAATATTGGCGACACACTAGTAAAACTCCAGCTTTCTATATGGACCTTGTCTTATATAAAGTGAGTCTAAATCTTCCAGAAGTATTGTTTGATTCTTTGTTTTTCATAGGTTCTTCACTAGCTTAAGTTAAAGATGTAGGCCTTATCATTCTCTTTATCAGCAACAAACATACCTAGCCAAGTCAAATGAGTTGTTTTGATTGGGGATGAGGGGTATATTGATGCACAAGTAATATAGATTGTTAGATTTTTAGTTTCATCTCTCGTGCTGCTCCGCTATTAGCAGGCCTGGAAAGTACCCCAATGGAGTCACTTCCGGAACACAAGCATTTCTCTTCTAGTGAGCCTATATAGTACCCCCACAAAGTTACTTTCTTGACCTCTCTGCATAGGAAGTCTTTCTCTTCTTTTTCCTTTATTTTTTTTCATTTTCAAAGAACTATGCATAGGCACTTATTTATTTCATGAGGTGGAAGAGGGATCCTGACTTATTGAGAGAAGAAGAGGTTGTTCCTTCAGAGAAGGATGTTTATATATACCTCTGACATAATTTTTAAGGTTTTTCCCCTCACTGTTCTCTACTTGACCAAGTTGACAAGAGTTAACCGAATATAGAAAATCGATTAGAGTAGGCAATACTAGTTGAAAATGCAAGCGTCGGGATTTCACCAAGACTCACTCTAAAAGGAATTTATTTTCCCTCAGGGTATCATTGACTAGAACACAAGATCATCATAAAGAAAGAGAATAGACATATAACCAATTTTTGATAGTTGTACAAGTCCTCTTGGATTTCACCCTGCTTGTCTCAAGAAGCCAAACGCAGTTTCATGTAGAAATGGGTGCATAAAACAAACAAACAAGCAAAGGAAAGAAGTAATATGAAAACAAAACCAAGTAAGCAAAACCAAAAAAAGAAAGAAAACACTACTCCTACTCCTAAGCTAAACAGAGCATGGGCCAACTCATGTGAAGTGATATTTCCATTGTAGCCACCATTGCATTGGTTGACCCATGTAGGTGATGGCATGGTTGACGAGAAATATATTCAGGAAAACTAATAGAAAATAAAGATAAAGCAATGCAAACTAGAACGTTCAAATTTTTAATGCATCCATAGAAAAGAAAAAATTAAAAGCACATGAAAGGCACTCTGCAAATGTATCATGGTGTTGTGTCATATTGCACATGGATGAAAAGCATGTACACTCCTTCAAAATTGATAGACGAGAAAACATGAAGAAAGAAGAAAATTTGTGTTTCTCAATATATCTTGTTACGTATGACTCCTCCAATGCATGAGCAATAGGATCATGTGATTCTGGTGGAGGATGAGAAAATTGTGAACTAGACTGATTTTCAATGTGAACAAGAGAGTAATGAGGAGCCTAGGGAGATTTCACTAATTTCTGATCGGAAGTGGAACTGACCTCGAGGATATGAGAACCTGACATAACCATCAGCTTGGGCTGAAGTGGCTCAACAACTTGAGGGGTTTCCACTTCATGAGAAGGTGGAACATCAAAGACAAGTCACTTAGAAAGATCACAAATAGATGAATCAGAATCGTGATCAAATGAAAGAGTGAAAAGATCATGATCGCCGCGATCAAAAAATTCAAGATGGACATTGGCATCCTCATGACCTGACGAATCCTAAAGAGGGGTTGATGAGAAACAAAAAATTTCACCCTTCGAATTTCTGGAAATGAAAGATGAGAGATCGAGTGGATTCAGGAAGAAATATTTGTCTTCTCTGCAATCAAATGACAGATTGACATCCCGCGTGTTCTGTGAATGATCAGAAGTGGAAACATCCGAAGATTAATTTTCACAAGAGGAAACAAAAATAGAAGAATGGAAAAATATTTCAAAATGAAGCAGACGAGGTGCAGACAGAAGAGGTCACCCTTCACCACAACTTCTTGTTTAGATTCCCACACATACTCATCAAAAATGATAACGCAGGTTGACTGTTCAACACCCACTCCGTCCATAACTTGATCCTTGTGAACATCACATGTGAAGTTCGAAATAGATGAACTCAACACACCAAAATCTAGAGGATCAAAGGAACCAGTGGATGGAGGTCAAGGGGATGAGAGCATGTGACAACCATCAGGGTTGCAATCCCACTCTGCGTAGAAATCTAGAGCAAGTGGGGTGGGAGGAGAAGGTGACAGTTCAACAGGTAGGTTCACAACTTCTCCCACCTCGTCCTATAGAGCTAGATTTTTTTTATGAGAAGGGGACAGAGAGTCACTTGGGATAGCGACCTGGTCCATCTCAGATTTAGAAGCTCTAACACCAAGGTATGGTGGGAGGGATTCAAAATATTCTAACTCATGTGGATTCTTAGAGATGTGAACAAGATACTGAAATCTTTCATTCAAAAATTTCTAGTCAACTTCATCTTCCATAAATTAAAAATAGTTATGGAAAAAACAATCATAAAAGTGCGCAATAGGTTCATCAGGTGCTTTTCGTAATTTTAAAATTTTGTGATTAAGCAATTTACAGTCATAAAAGATGAAAGCATGACCTAACTCTCAGAACATGTGGTTGAAAGAGTGTATAGAGGTTGCAGGCAATGTGTGACACCATTGCTTGATGCACCCTTCGAAAGTGTAAGTGAACAACCCATATGAAATTTTGTCCGAAGGGACTTCACTCTTGTCATAGAAACCCAAAAAGGAAGCTTTGTGAATTAATAGGGATGTTCTGTTACCATCATATTTAAGTTGTGACAAGTCATCTATAACATCCACTGGTGCATCGAAATAAATATTGTGAGATAAGTCATGAATGATGTGCATAAATTCAAAACAGACTTCAAGGGTTCATCTTGTCATCTAGCCCTCCTTCTGGCACCATAAATGTTGACAGTGTTCAAATTGCCAACATTAAAGACGATATTCGCAGTAAGAAGTCCCAACTAGACCTCAGACCATTTGGAATAGGAGTCCTAGCAGTGGGTGGTAATACAATGCCTTGACCGCAGTAGCACGCAAAGATAATTATAATGACTTTGGTCAGAAGCAAGTGTGTGACCTTGCAGCGAGTCAAGTGAGATGCATGGGGGTTCTAACACATGGAGGGGAAAAGTAAGTGTGTCCCTTAGAATCCTGTGATAGTACGCAACATGAGAGGAACATACGAGCATAATGACATCACAAGTTGAAATTTGGAATAGTCCACAAAACAATATGACGGGTTAATCCAACGACAAACCTTCAACCAAATTCATAAAATTGCATACAAAGTAGTTCATAAGAAAATGTGTAAGTTAAACAACATACATTGCTAAAGCAACCAGAATAGTCCAACTACAATAACAACATATGCATGAAAACGTGTTGGCTTAGTTGTTATTATTATAAGTGAAAGTTCCATCCATACATACATCATTGACAACCACTAGCCCCAATAGTGTAACATTACAGTCAAGAAAACCTACTCCTCCAAAGAAGTATACTTGCTCTATGTTGTGGAGTATCCAAGGCTCGTAACAATACTCCCATGCCTTCTCTAAGCCTAAGCCTAGCCAAAATCTTGGTTCCCAAAAGCCTGTTCTATGAGTTTTAAGGTTCTATTTATAACAAAAGGTGGGGTGACGATTGAAATTCCCCTTTGTGAATATTTGACTACCCTCATGGCTCTTCAAATTCTTTTCAAATAACTCATTACATTACACAGTGATTGTTCACATTCCACTATTGACACTTAGAATTTCACTTACAACATATTTACAAATAATATATATTTTCCACATGTACTCATGTGAGACAGAACAAGCTAGTGAGATCCTAACAAGACAAAACACTATGACTCATAATTTTGGGGAAATACCAACTCAGCAACCTCCACTTGATGCTTCTCGGTGACATACTCATGTCAAGATTGGTATTGTGCTCTGGTGTCCCCAAACTTCTTGATAGTATCTTTCTAATAGTGGATTCTTGCCTCCGTAGCTTTTGGGTATATGGTCTTGGAACCTCTAACTCATCCTGAAGCATGTGCAGCATGGTCTTGACCCTAACAGGACATCCAATGTACTTTTGCATGTTTTTTGTGCTCAGCTCCAAGTCATCACTAGTGGCCTCTCACCTTAGCTGCTCCATGTACATATCAACCTCTAGCTAGAATTGGTTCTTATGCTTAGCTTCAGTGAGAGAACGGATTGATGGGATCCTATGCATTCTCACCATGACTTCAAAACTCTTATACAATCGTGCATATGAAGTTTGTATGTTTCTAATGAATGGGGTGAGCTGCTCATATTTCTAGATCAATATTTGGATCCTTTCTTTGTGTATCTTTGCCTACGGCTTCATCATCTTATGCAAGTAAAGTGGGGCTCCCTTGTACCGCCTTGTCCATTATTACACATGGGCGATAGTAGCATGTATGTAATAGAGAGTTTAGACAACCTTTCCGCTCCACTACTGAAGATCATATAGATGTAAAACCTCCTTATACATGGTGACAAATCCGTTATATAGTTTTTGCATGGTGGCCTCAAGGGTTAATACTTCAGTAAGTATTTCTTTCCTCATCTCCTCCATTGTAGAACTTGCAGATTGTTCTACCCTATGCATGGTTGCTTCCAAGTTATTTTCCATCTGTTCATTCTCCGCTAACAAGAACTTGACATTTGAGCTCGTGGCTCCTACATAAGCCATAGTGGCATCAACCATGGCAACTGGATGCTCTTTGACATCTGACACTATCACCATTTCCTTCATAAATCCAGTGACATGTTATCATCTGAGAAACTCTTTCTCCGTACATGTACAATATTCTATTGCAATCCATCAAATGATATATTTTACACATCCATCATCGGATCATCATCTAGGAGAACATCCTCTCCTTGTTCGCTCGGGACCAATTCTAATATTAGAGGTGGTGGAGACTGAGGGGCGACCTTGGCTGCTCTCGGCATGAGATCGATATCTTGGTTAAGTGGCTCATGTCCCAACTCCATGTTTGTTACTTCAATCATTTTCCCAATCTACTGAGAAAGCTCCTGATCCTGCATCTACTCATCCTCTTCTTCAATTGCTGGTTGTTCTGACTCCTCAACCTGTATGGGCACAGTTTTCTTTGTCATCATGCCTTTCGCTTCTTCTTATTCCTCTTTCTACTTCTCTTCTCTCTTTCTCCTTCTTAGCTCTTATTCGTCCTTCAACTTCTTCTATATTTCCTACAACTTCCTTTCTGCCTCCTCCAACCTTTTCTTTTCTCTCTTCCTTCACTCTGCTCTCTTTATCTGCTACTACCTCTTTTCCTCTACTGCAAAAGCTTCTTTATTAATGAGACGATCTTCTTTGAACTTGTATCTTTGCTCAGCCTATGGGTTCTTAGCAGTCTTCCTCTTACCCTTGTCCTGCATTAATTTTCCGCTTATTGTTGTTGTTGTTGTTTCTTCCTACGATGTTCATGCCTGCAGAGAAGATTTACATGTTGTGGCTATCCTGGATGATTCATCCAGCTTGGAGTAGTTGTAACAATACCTCCAAGGGTCATCCTCTACCCATTGACATGTTCTGTAGATCCATGGATATTACACCTTCACACAGTGATTCTTGCAAATACCATGGGGATCATATGGATTGAAGTCTTTGGAGCTGAACTCAAATTTTGTTATCTCCTTAGCTTTGACATCTGCATCTTTCAAGCTATTAATCTCGTACAATTTGATTGGCAAAGGAAGGGTGGGCCATGGTTCCTTCTTCTTCCTATCAAATCCTACTCATAACCTTGTGGAGAGGTGATATGTTACCTCTTTCATGACCAGCTTGTCCGTGGCATACCTTGGTAGAAAATTCGGAGGCTTCTCTCCACCAAATACTCTAATGAATTTTTCACCAGGTGAGGCATACCAATATGCAATGTTAAGTATCGCCCCCATCACTTCTTGGGACATGCAAGGTGGATCCTGCTGAAAGATCAACTTGTAGTACACTACGATGATGAAATGGTCAGCTAGCCTTGGCATAACTCCTTGGTAGCTGCATTCGAAAATCAACTTGCAATAAATGTTGAAGACATTCTCTTTTGGTGTCCATGTCCAACCCATACCAATAAAATGATGTTGGGCACATATTGCATCAAGTGAATACGCGAACATGTAGAATATCGCTTACTCATCCTTGGGCAGATTCCAGGAGTTAGTCACATGGATTTTCAACTAAAGAGCCAACAGATCCGACTAGTTGAATGGCGTTCCATCATTCACTAACTGGTTCAATACAACCACCAAATTTTTTGAAAAGGTTTATGTGCTCTCTTGACCATATAATCGACATGAAAATATGATCAAGAACTGGTAGGCCTTTATGAGTGACTTTGTCTTGTAAACATGAGTGGGTGTCGCTCTGAATTTCAATGGTTTTTTCACCTAGTGCTTTCTAATATCTCTGGTGTTCACAAAATTGTGGGTGGCATAGAAAATTGAATCCCTGTGGTTCACCGGCTAAGGTAAATGATACATTTTTTTATAGTTCTTCACCCTAAAGTTGGCAAGTTGTCTCCCACTCGCTCTGCTCAAGGTCAGAGTCATAAGATCTATGTGTGAGACAATCTAGTGGATGATGTCCTCCCATGGGAAGGTGGGGTACCTGCATGCAACCTTATGTAAGCTTGGCCGGTAAACATTGATATAAACCTACTAATATTCTAGATCTTCTTTGAAGTCCCCTACAAAGATATCCTTGATTTCATGCCATGTTAACTTCATGCCCTTATCAATGAACAACTAAGTGTCTAAATAAACTAGAAAATTCATTGCCACTTGTTCAACTGTTGCCCCGATGCTACTCTTGACAGTATCCTTTGATGCAACTCTCTTGGAAGCCATGTTACCTGTAACTACTGGAGAGTTTCTCAACAACTATTATACCTGGAGACAGAGATGACACTCGTGACATGCAAATGTTAGCTTGAAACAAAATAACTTCAAGAATAGACCAAACAACAAACTAGGAAACTACTGGGAAGGATTGTGCAATCCTTGCTCTCAAAGGTGACTGACTGCCAGTTTGTTCTGCACATTACATGACTGTAACTATGCAATGTGTAGTTCAGTCAGGCTTAGGCCAAGTGATACTGTGCATTGCATAATCCCAGTGGGCAAGGCTCAGGCTTGGCTCCTATATCTATGCAATGCACAGTTGGAGCTAGGCCTTGGAAGCCTCTGCGCAATTTTTGGAGCTAAGGTAGAGCCCTGAGATCCATAAATGTGCAGTGCATGCCAGGGAGGAGCGGGCCAAGGAAACCTAGATCTGCCTAATGGGAGAATAAAAATGAGTAGATTTGAAGGAGGGAATGATGGTGGGTGAATATATGAGTGAATGATGATGCACGCAGATGAAACGAGTCCAGGAATCAATCAAACTAAAGAAAAATGAAGCACGTGGAGAGAGTCACCACAACGACGACCGTTAGTGCAAAAACTAGGTAATGCATGCCACACTTGGGAAAGTCAATGAAAAACTTTAAAAAACACTTCTACAAGATAAAACAAACCAAAACGCCAGCATTCATTCAATAAAATGGGTAAAACAACACTCTCACAAGTCAAACAAACAAAAGCGACAGAAAAAGAAGCAAAAGACTAGAAAAGCAAGACTTACTTGGAAAACTTGTGACGACTGTGCCAAAGGTTCATTAGCCTCCTTGGGGATGTCAAAGCTCCAAGATCGAATGTGAAATGAGATCTGGCAGCATCCATTAAATATATTTGGTTTATTTACGGTTTGGGAAGAGAAGGCCAAAAATCTAGGGAAAAGTGACACTTTGCGGCAGTTTCCAAAATAACTCAAGTTCCACCTCTGCACTGCTAAAAATAGATCCCTATTTTGTAGGGATTTTTTTTCACTTTTTTTATTTTTCGTTTTTTATTTTGTGGGGAAAAGTTGTCATGCATTACAGGGAGAGATTACACAGTTCCAGGGAGAACTGGGCAACTCATTGGCTCATGCATTGGGCAACTGCTGAGGGAAAATCTTTTGCACAATTTCTAGGTTTAGTGGACATGATTTCCTCTCATTCTCTACGCATTTTCCTTGTTGAAGGTTGGCTTGCAACTGGTTTTGTAAAATTATAGAACTAAAGGGTCATTGTTGGCTTCGATTGCACAATTCTTGAGATGAAGGCTGGTTGCCCTCAAGGATTGTGCAGTTCACTAAGGCAAGCTTGGAACTAGGTTGAAACCAAGTCAAGAGATCGGCATGTGAGTTAGACGGTAAAGCATGTAATAAACACAAGCCATAAAGCAACGATAAATCTCAATCAAAGCACAAGAACCTGGGTTAGTGCAAAATGAGCTGTTGTGATTTAGGAGGGAGGCTCCAAAATGAAGCATAGGAAAATTTTTGGAGGGAAATTGTAGCCGCTACAACACTCCCTTACCTTTCATTAAAGCTAAGGAAGGAGAGAGCCTTTTGATCATTTGTATTTATTAATTCATTTAGTTGCATGTTTCAATTAGAGACATGATAACTAGATAAGATTTGTCTCTCTATATTTTTCTTCATTTGTATTTTTTCTTTGTCTTCTAAAATAATTCAAAGGGTGTTGGGATCATAGAGCGTTAAGAGATATGGTGGTGTCTAAAGACACCATTATTTTTTCTCAATGACCACTAAGATAATTTACCTTTGATCTTTCCAACATTTAAATAGGCTTCATCGGTGATGAATACCATGGGAAAAAACCATGGATACTTGTATACCCGGAGCTAAAAACAACCAGTGACTTGATGGAGTCAAGTTTACTAGAAAAACCTTAACAATCCCCCCCTTAAACTTGACTCTGGGAGATTTACCTGGTCCCATTAGTTTTTATTGCAGTCCATAAAAAAGTTTCCATCTACCGAACTACATGGATAACTCGTTGTTGTATCTTCCAGTTATCTAGTATACATTTTCACATACATGGTTCAATAACCATCTCACCTGAGACCTTACATCCTCCCCTTAAAATAGGATACCAATACGCATGTCACCTTGGTATATCTCTAGGTGGTCCATTCCATAGCTTTATAACTTCATGTACCACTTGCACTGCATGTATGTCTGAGCATGTGATGGAGGCTTTACAACTATGTGTGCTCTCATGCAACTTGTCTACCTGAACATAGGTCTTCCAACTTTCTAAGGAAATTCCTTCCTATCATAGGATTTCACAACTTAGAGAAAAACTCTTAGGGTGTTCACACATCAAACACTGGCTCCTTCATAATCTTCGGCATGGTTAATTCCATCTCCATTCTTTCCCTCCATCTTTTTTCTTTTCATCCATCGCTACCACTCTCTCAACTTATTTCCTTTCTCAATCTATACTTTGACGTGGAATTTCAAACACTACTTGCATTTACCTATCCACACAATCTTTCATTAAGAAGAAAATATTCCACTGCAGCCTCTCTATCTTAACGTTCAAGTACCCCCTCTTGCTCAAATGATGCCACAGGTCCACGTTTCACTTTCCAGGAGCTTCTTCCTCACGTACACATGACTTCCTGCAAGGCACCCTAGCTTTACTCATTTTGTAGACTCTAATCCAAGGTTGTGACCATAACCATCTCAGTTTCCTAAGTATCCTCCATTCACTAATTCTTCACTACCTACAATAGAGCTTGTTTTGTCGGCTTTCTCTACTCCGTGGTCATGCATATCCCTTTTATGTGTTGTCGCTTTTTTCGACACTCCTACTCTTTCGTGTGCAATTTTTTTATCTTTATAGGATTTTTCTTTATATTTGTATGCATAAAATCCTTCTCGCATCCTCTTTGGCACAAATTCATTCACAACAAAAAAATGGCCTTCTCATTGTCTTCATGTGCTGACTTCATCGTTACCTGTCAAGCATAATATACCTTTGTGTTGCAAGATGTATTATAAAAACTATGACATACATTTGATCTTCTTTCTCTTTAGCAAGCATGTGATGCCACATGCCTTTTTATTTAGTTGATCTCTAGTGTCAACAACTATTGTGTGTTAAGCGAGATGCACGACAAACCAACTATCATCCTTGAGGCCTTGAAGATCATCGACTTCATCATCTTGTAGTAGAAAAATGAGGCCACCAAATTTTGTATAGAGCATAGGCCTCGGCTCACTCGTTGGGCCTCTCATCGTGATGAATCTGTTGAGCTAAATGAGTTCTCTTTTGTTGATTCCCTCATCCACACACATCTTCACACATGTTTTGAGTTCTCCTTACCACAATTTCCTTTTTCAAATATGCATGTGGCCTTCGACTTCAATTCTTTCATTCTCTGCCCTGTTATCTCCTTGGTTCTTCTCAGCCTTCATCGCCTCTCCTATCATTTGTTCACATATTTTGTCACTCTTAGCAGTCTTCTCAAAGTCTTACCCACACCACAAGGTTACTACATCTCCACAAAAAATTTGCACCACAAGTACATGCATGTAGACACAGTAATATCGCTTCATTTTATATGCCTCCATTTTTAACCTAGCCACTTGCCTCCTCCTTATGATACAACCACAACATTACAATCAGTTATGATTAACCCGACCTCTCACTCAACAATCGCACACAAAAATCCATGCATGTCTCTCATCATGCCTCACTCACAATCTTCTTTTTCTTCTTCATGTGCATACTTCCATCGAAAGCTTATCACAATGTCCATTTGGATCTCCATTCACCTTAGGCTCTGATATTCACCTAGCTCTCATATTTACCAACCTAGCTCTTTGACTACTCTGGATTTGATACCAAATGTTGGGATCACAGAGCGCCGAGATAGATGGTGTTGTCTAATGACATTGTTATTTGTTATCAGTGGCCACTGAGACAAATTACCTTTAATATTTCTAGCCTTTAAATAGGCTTCATAGGATATTAATACCATGGGAAAAAACCATGGATAATCGTATACCTGGAGCTAAAAAAACCAGTGACTTGACCGAGCCAAGTTTACTAGAACAACCCTAACAAAGGAAAAATTAGGTTAAGTTTTTCCCTAATGAGACAAAGAAGGCTAGGTTTCAAGATAAACATTAAAGGAGAATAGGAAGCACTTTATCTTGTATTTATTGTGAGAGAAGAGTAACATGATTATATTGAATTAGAAACCTTATTGTTGCTTGGTGTGATTGTTGAGGAGGAGATAGATGCATACATCCTTATAATCTTGTGGATTCTAGTGTATGTGTCAAGAAGGACTTGTTAAGGATCTTTGGTGGAGTAAGCAGCATTGTTTAGGAAATGTTCCTAGCTGGGAGTAGTTATAAATCATGGTTTTCTTATGGTATCCCTATAGAGGATTTGAATACATTGACTCATATCAACGTGTGATAAATTTTTAGTTCATAGATGTCATTCATCGTATATATATTAAATATTTTGATAGACAATATATGGTGTACTTAATATTCAAATTTCAACTTATATTTTTTTTAAAGTAACTAGGTTCAGTCTTCATAATGACATATGTAATTGTGATTTTATGTAATAGATGAAAATAAGAAAAATAAAATTATTATTGTAATGCCTCTCTCATGGGTTTCATGAGCATGGAATTTTAGTTTAGTGATGGCTTTCATTGTGAGCCTTTAGGATTTGTCATCTAGTATTAAAATTCAATTTGAGTCTATGTCATGTATGAAGGACCCTTCTTGGACATGTTATATATTTATATAAGTCCTTAAATTAGTTAGAAAGCCCTCCAAGACCGATACAAACTCACCTCCTTCAAGTCGGCTTCAAAAGAATAATATAAATCTCTCAACCTGCAATATGTATTTGAGTTGCTCTGCAACCATAGTCGTCTATGCCACTTCTTCCATGATAATGGAGGTTTTTCTTTATATAAAGTTTTACCAACATCCACGGTCTCTTATAGTCTCTAGATTTGTATTCTCATCCTGTTGATTACCTACTGTGATTTCTCTGTCATCTCTGTGAGGGAAATGGTTTGAAAGAATTCCCCAATCATCAGGGTATATGGCTCGTAGGTCAAGCCACATAAGTCCTATGTGATTTTGAACTGATTCTACTTTCTTGTCTTGATGAATGGTATCCTTTTCCTCTCACGCATCATCCAACTGTATATGAAGGTATTTATTCTTTTGGCACAATTGGTCATTGTTCTTCTCTACTTGTCTCAACCTATTAGCCAATTCTTTACCCAAAATGGAATGTTGGTGGATTAGATCGACTGTGGGAATCTGAGTGACATCCATTGGCTAGGATGTACCTATTCATAAAACTTATCTGGACATCTTCTTAACTCCCAAACCATAACCTTCTTATAGACCCATAGTCTTATCTTCCCATCTTCTTATCTCATTATCTCCGTAAAATAAACTAGATCAAAGTAAGATGTCAGATCAAGGGAAAGAATTGGGCCTCAAGTAAGACCTTGTATCATCTGGGTAACTCTAGAGTGAATTACATCCTTGTTAGGGGTAACTAAGGTGTGGTGTTTTCATCTATTCGCTCTAATTACCTAAGGTAAGGAGTGAATACTTAACTTCATTTCAAGAAGTTTTCAAATGGAATTTTGAAGAATACCTGGTCTCGTTAAGGAAGACCTAGAGTTTCCATGTTCATTAATGTAATCAAAAGCCTTATTGTGGAAATCAAGTTGAACTCGATGTGCTTCCAACTAGTCTATACCAATGATGACATCATAAGAACCAAGTGGTACAATATTCAAGTTTTCTCGTATGAAGAATCCATTTAGCTCTAGTGGAAATCTCTCCACCATTTCACTAACTTCTATCTTGGTTCCAATGGCTAATTGAACTAGCCATGACTTGCTATGTGATTGATTGGATTTGATTTATGGCCAACAGAGATATACCGATCCCTATGTCAATACCCGATTCTTCTATCTACCAATACTCTCTTCTTTACCAATCGAGACTCTAACCTATTATCTCTCTACATTGATATATATCTCTAAATATATCTAACTTGATATATCTCTCTACTCTATACATTCAGTTTAATCCATGAAATACAAAAGTTCAGTTCAGTTCAATACATTCAATTCTTTTCAATCCATGATTGTGAGACATGATCATGTCATGTTGACTTATTTTGATGGGAAACAACTATAAGTAGGGTTGTTCGTACTCCATTTCATAGCAGAATTTTAGAGAACTTCGAACAAGAACATGACTGCAATAAGAAGTGTGAAATTACATAAAGGAAGCCTCTCTCCAAGCGAAGAAGGAAGGATTAAAAGACAATTTGGTTTGGGTTGTTTTAAGGACCGATATCCATCACACCTGCAAGGAGAAGGATCATATGTTGCAAGGGAAGCTGAGACTATATCATTCATCATAGAAGGTTGAATCAAGCAAGAGGAAAAGTTTAGAGTGAAAGTTGAGTTGACAAGAAAGTAGCCTCCAACTAAAGCGAAGGAAATCAAGGTTAAAATCTTGATGATTCACACGTGTTGGGGTTTCTAAAGAAAGCCAAGAATTCTTAGGAGCAACTGAGAAGGAAATAAGAATGAACAATTTGTCTATCGTTGACTCAAGGAAGGAAAGGGTCAAGTTGTCTTGGTCTTGGAGAGGCAAATAGGTTAAAGGTCTTGTTCTTGGTATTCATCAATTGGAATCTCTATAAGAAGAAGAATTTGTTTGGGTTTTCCTTGCAAAGAGTGAGAAGTTTTGGCCCTGGCTGATAGTCTATATTTTGGGTCTCTTGTCTCTTTATGGTTTATGCATTGGTTGTTGTTCAATGAAGAAGAACACTAATAACCTAAGTAAAAGAAGATCATAATATAAAGAAGTAAAAATAACTCACAAGAAGTTACTAATAAGAGAGAAATCACTTAATTTATATGCCATATATTTCTCAACATGGTATCAGAGTTAAGGTTACTAAGTCAAGGAAGGACATCTTATCAAGGGACACTCAAGGATCAAATATCAAGGAAGGCATCAAAGCGAAGATCATATTGAAGTCAAAGGAAGCAACATAACCCTAGATAAAAGAAGTCTATAAAGAAGTACTAGGATCATCATTAAGAGGGAGAAGGCAAAAACCCCACATATACTCAAGTTAAAGTGTTTTGAAGACTATTCATCCAAAGGAAGCTAGATGAAAAGATGGTGCCATCTCACTGTTTGTGGGATCAATGATCATTCTTGAATAAAACTACCTTCATCAAGGAGAAGTTTTCTACCCTCTATATCATCATCAAAATCAATGAAGTAGCAAGAATAAGGAGCATCCTATCAAGTAATTATATTTATGTCCACATTTGAATCTATCAAAATGTCTTTTTTCAAGGAAAGAAACAAATTAGTTGGGGCTTCAAACTATCTCGCATGGAAGAAAAGGACAGATCTAAATCTCATTGAAAATGAGGTTATGAGACATGTCAAAGGTTCTATCACTAAACCAAGAAAGGAAGATGATCAATCTCTTTCCAATTATATGAAAGGGGAAGTTAGAACACAAAGGCTTCTCATATAATCAAGGATCCCCTCATCCCATATGTATCTAAACTTGAAACTTCAAAATAAATCTATGATAAACTAGTAGAGTTGTATTCCGTAAGTACTACTGGAGAATTCATATCATTAAGGAAATAACTCTACAAGCTGAAGATGTCATGGTAAGATGGAATAAATTCATACTTTATGAGGATATCTAAGATTCAAGATCAACTACAAACCCTGGGAGAAGTCATGTCTGATAGAGAAATGACTATAGTTGTATTAAATTCATTTCCAGAGGAGTGGGTAAATTTACTTCAATTATTTATGGAAAGAAATAACCTACTCGATTCCAAGGTCCATCGTCACTATGCAATATTAGAGAATCTAGATTAAAGGCCAAATCTGATGTGAGAACAGGTGAGAAAAATCAAGCTTATAGTGCAATCACAAAAAGAAAGGGACAATTTGGAAAGTTTGGTCCTCAGAAAAAGAAGAATAACATGGCTAAAATACAATGTTATGGATCCCAAGAATATGGGCACTATAGAAAAGATTATCATAAGATCAATAAGGACAATAACAAAAGAGGAAGAGAAGAAGCCCACATCACCTAGGAAGTGAAGGAATATAAAAGGAAGAAGTCCAAAAAGGAGGAAGTAATAGATCCCCATTGTTGAGATATTATTTTTCACATAAGTTCTTTTCAAGTTCTAAGTCTTCTAAGATATGGCTACCATGATTCACTAAGTAAAATAATGGGATGCATCAAGGCATCATAGAAGAATTGAAAGCAATAGCTTGGGACATCATAGATAAGCATGAAATGGTTAGAATCTATGGAAGTCAAGTATATAGCTCTTGGAAATCCCATATAAAACACAAGTGGCAAGGTCATCTAGTACAAGTTTCATCGTACATCTGTCAAATGGAAACATTTGATGATGGGGAAAATTTAGATCCTCAAGATTATCTAATGGAATCTTCATTGAAAGGTTCACCGATCATGAGGGGAAGCAAGTGTTTCATAAAAAATTCCAAACTTGTGGAATTCATGGGATGATGACATAAAAGTGAAGAAAACCAAGGGATTGAAGCTCTTTCAATCAAAAAAGTTGTTGCAATAAGTCTGGATGACCCAAAGGAAAATGAGGTATGTATGCTTATATTCAATATTAAAGATTCATGTCATATGGTGGCAAGTAATATGTATCAATTCTCTATCTTGAGAGAATAATAAAAAGGAAGGATATCCTCCCTCGAAGGAATGCAGGAATGCATGGGTCACAAATTCACTAGATGAAATCAACATAATATGTCCTCATATGAAGTATGAGGTGGTTGACTATGATTGAGGAACTTTGATTAGAAGCTTGTGGGAATCAAATGTGTGAAGAAAGGAAGAGATTTTGGAATATTAAACCATGGTAGAGGCATTCAACATTTGAAAGACCAAGAATATTTGACTAGGATATTTCCATGGAAAATATGAAGATTCTAATGGAGTCTGAAAAAGAAAGAGATCCTTGACAATATATATCTTTGGAAGATGTGTCAATATGCATGCAGGATGTTGATGCAAACTAGAATATGTCATGATGAAATAACATCACAAAGGTAATGTTTATTTTAATGTTCATTCCTTTATTTTTGAACAAATATTTGGATGGGTTTATGCATGGTTTCCAAGGAAAGGTCTATGGATGTCTTCCACCACTAATGCACATGTAGTAGTATGAAATATCCTTAGTAAACATGGCATGAAGAAAGCAGCATGGCATGAAGGAAGGCCACATATGGACTGATGGATTACTTTCTGATAACCACATGGTTGCCTCATGGATGAAAGTGATGGATGTTCAATGCCTTATGTAGAATTCCCTAACATGAAGACTCCTAGATAATGAAAATAAGTTCATGACATCATGAAGAGGAGTTATTCAAACAGTTGGCTGTCCCATCATCTCCACCTAAGGAGTTGTTGTAGGTCCATAATTAAGAGGGAGCCTAGAAACAAGATTCTTACTTGGAAGAAACTTGGAAATTCCTAAGCCAAGAGGGAGATTAGGTACATTCCTTCCATAGGAATGAGTACATTCTTTTATTGGAATAGATATGTCCTCCCTAATTAAGAGGGAGAGATAGACACATCATTCCTATCTTCACTAGGGAAGACAAAATGGAGGATTGGTTAAACATATGACATCTGATTCTCTTTGAGGATGTATTAGGGCATCCAAGATAAGAGTAGTCGTTGAGGACCAATATTCTTTGAGGATTGGGAATCCAATATAAGAATAGTCTTGGTGGAACACACCCTGAGAATCCGAGTGGGGTATGTTCCGAGAGAGACAATGATGAGGGTGTCTATATATCATTGGTGTCACCAGCATTGTGCTCAAATCTCGTGGAGAGATAGAGTTGTTAGTAAAGGCCTTGCTATGTGACTATGTTGGTTTATATGATGTTAAACAAGTGGGTTACCAATCTGACTCTTCTTATGAGAAATTATTCAGATTGAGAATGATCAAGTACCATTATGAATACCTTCCTAGTTAAGAGGGAGTATTGAAAATTAACTAGGTTCAGTCTTCATAATGGCATGTGTAATTGTGATTTTATGCAACTGATGAAAGGAGGAAAAAAAAATATTATTGTAATGTTTGTCTCATGGGTTTTATGAGCAAGGAATTTTATTTCAGTGATGGCTCCCATTGTGAGCCTTTCGGATTTTTCATCTAGTCATAAAAGTAAAAATTATTCTTTCATGTATGAAGGACCCTTCTTGGGTATGTTATATATTTATATAAGTCCTTAAATAAGTAAGAAATCCCTCCAAGACCAAGACAAATTCACCTCCTTTAATTCACCTTCAAAAGAATAATATAAATCTCTCAAATAGACATGCCATCTCACAATCATGTCATGTCGGCTTATTTTGATGGGAAACAAATATAAATAGGGTTGTTTGTACTTCATTTGACAACATAATTTCAGATAACTTTGGACAAGAACAAGACTTCAATATGAAGTGTAAAACTACATAAAGGAAGCCTTTGTCCAAGCAAATAAGGGAGTAAAAGACAAGTTGGTTTGGGTTGTTTTACGGACTAATATCAATCACACGTGCAAGGATAATGATCATCTACTACAAGGGAAGCTGAGACTAAATCAGTCATCATAGAATTTTGAATGAAGCAAGAGGACAAGTCTAGAGTGCAAGTCAAGTTGACAAGAAATTATCCTCCAACTAAAGTGAAGGAAATCAAGGTTACAATCTTGATGTTTCACATGTGTTAGGGTTTATCAAGGTAGCCAAGAATTGCAGGAAGATGAAGTCTTAGGAGTAGCTGAGAAGGAAAGAATAATAAATAGTTTGACCATCATTTACTCAAGGAAGGAAAGGGTCAATATGTATTGGTCTTGGAGAGGAAAATAGGTCAAGGGTCTTGGTCTTGGTATTTTTCAATTGGAATCTCTATAAGAAGAAGAATTTGTTTGGGTATTCCTCGCAAAGAGTGAGAGGTTTTGGCCCTGGTTGATAGCCTATATTTTTTGTCTCTTATCTCTTTATGTTTTATGCATTGGTATTTATTTGATGAAGAAGAACACTAATAACCTAAGAAAAAGAATATCCTAATATAAAGAAGTAAAAATCACTCACTAACAGTTACTAATAAGAGAGAAGTCACTTAATTTCTATGCCTAAGATTTCTCAACATGGTATCAGAGCTAAGGTGACTAATTTTAGGAAGGGCATCATATCACATGACACTCAAGGATCAAATCTCAAGGAACACATCAAAGCCAAGATCATATTGAATTCAAAGGAAGCATCATAACCCTATATCAAAGAAGTCTGCAAAGAAGTATTGCAATCATCATCAAGAGGGAGAAGGAAAAAACCCTAAATCTACTCAAGTTAAAGTGTTTTCAAGACTATTCATCTAAAGTAAGCTAGATCAAAAGATGGTGCCATCTCACTCTCTGTGGGATCAAGGATCATTCTCGAAGAAAACTACCTTCATCAAGGAGAAGTTTTCTATCCTCTATATCATCATCAACATCAAGGAAGCAACAAGAAGAAGGAGAATTCTATCAAGTAATTTATTTATGTCCACATTTGAATCTATCAAAATGTCTTTTTGCAAGGAAAGAAACAAATTGGTTGGGGATTCAAACTATATTTGATGGAAGAAAAGGATAGATATAAATCTCATTAAAGATTAGGTTATGGGACATGTCAAAGGTTCTATCACTAAACCAAGAAAGGAAGATGCTCAAGCTATTTCCAAGTATATGAAAGGGGAAGTTAGGGCAAAACTTTTTTCTCATAGAATCCATGAAGGATCCCCTCATCCCATATGTATCTAAACTCGAAACTTCAAAAGAAATCTATGACAAACTGCTAGAGTTTTATTCTGTAAGCACTACTAGAGAATTCATCTCATTAAGGAAATAAATCTACAAGCTAAAGATGTCAAGGGAAGATGGAATAAATTCATACTTTATGAGGATATCAAATATTCAGGATCAACTACAAGATCTGGGAGAATTCATGTCTGATAGAGAAATGACTATAGTTGTATTAAATTCACTACCAAAGGAGTGGGGTAACTTTACTTCAAGTATTTATGGAAATAAAGAAGCTACTCCATTCCAGAATCTATGGTCACTGTGTAAGATTGAAGAATCAAGATTAAAGGCCAACTCTCATGTGGGATCAGGTGAGAAAAATCAATCTTATGCTATAGTGAAAAAAATAAAGGGACAATTTGGAAATCTTGGTCCTCAGAAAAAGAAGAATAATATGGCTTAAATATAATGTTATGGGTGTCAAGAATATGCACAATATAGAATATATTATCATAAGCTCAAAAAGGACAATAACAAAACAAGAAGAGAATAATCCCACATCACCAAGGAAGTGGAGGAAGTTGAAAGGAATAATTCCAAAAAGGACGAAGTAACAGATATCCACTATTGAGATAGCCTTCCTCACATAAGTTTTTTTCAAGTTCCCAATTCTTCTAAGATATGGCTATCAAGGCATCATAGAAGCATTTAAAGCAAGAGCTCGAGACATCGTAGAGAAGCATGAAATATTATTTGAATCTATGGAATTCAAGTATATAGCTCTTGGGAATATCATATAAAACACAAGTGGCAAGGTCATCTAGTATAAGTTTCATCGTACATCTATCAAATGGAAACATATGTTTATGGGGATACTTTAGAACCTCAATATTCTCTAATGGAATCTTCATTGAAAGGTTCACCGATCATGAGGGGAAGCAAGTGTTTCATCAAGAAATCAAAACTTGTGGAATTCATGGGATGATGGCATGATTACATAAAAGTGAAGAAGACCAAGGGATTGAAGTTCTTTCAATCAAGGAAGTTGTTGCGAGAATTCTTGATGACTCAAATGAAAATGAGGTATGTATGCTTATATTAAATATTAAATAGTTATGTCATAGGGTTTCAAGTAACATGTATCAATGCTCTATCTTGAGATCGTAATCAAAAGGAAGGATCTCCTCCCTCGAAGGAATGTAGAAAGTCATGGTTCACACATTCACTAGATGAAATCAACATAATATGTCCTCATATGAAATATGAGGTGGTTGACTACAATTAAGGAACTCTAATAGGAAGCTCCTAGGAATAAAATGTGTGAATAAAGGAAGGAAGAGATCATGGAATATGAAACCACAGTAAAAGAAATCAACATCCAAAAGGCCAAGAATATTTGACTAGGATATCTCCATGGAAGATATGAAGGCTCTAGTGGAGTCTGAAAAAGAAAGAGACCCTTGACAATATATATATATATATGGGAGATGTGTCGATATGTATGCAGGATGCTGATGCAAACTAGAAGATGTCACGATGAAATACCATCATAAAGGTAATTTTTATTTTAATGTTCATTCCTTTATTTTTGAACAAACATTTAGATGGGTTTATGCAGGGTTTTTGAGGGAAGATCTATGGATGTCTTCCACCACCGATGCACATGTAGTACTATGAAAGATGCTTAAGTAAACATGGCATGAAGAAAGAAACATGGCATGAAGGAAGGCCACATATGGATTGATGGATCACTTTCTGATGATGACATGGCTGACTCATGGATGAAAGTGATGGATGGTTGGTGCCTTATGTAGAAGTCCCTAACATGAAGACTCCTAGATAACAAAAATAAGTTCATGACATCGTGAAGAGGAGTTATTCAAGAAGCTGGTTTTCCCATCATCTCCACCTGAGGAGTTGTTGTAGGTCCCTAATTAAGAGGGAGCCTAGAAACAAGTTTCTTACTTGGAAGAAACTTGGAAATTCCTAAGCCAAGAGGGAGCTTAGGTACATTCCTTGTTAAGGAATGAGTACGTTCCTTTATTGGTATAGATATGTCCTCCCTAATTAGGAGGGAGAGATATACACATAATCCTTGTCTTCACTTGGGAAGACAAAATGGAGGATTAGGTAAACATCTAGGATTTGATGCTCTTTGACGATTAATTAGGGCATCCAAGATAAGGGTTGTCATTGAGGACCAATATTATTTGAGGACTGGGAATCCAAGATAAGAATAGTCCTAGTGGAACACACCCTGAGAACCTGGGTGGGGTGTGTTCCGAGAGAGACAATGATAATGGTTTCTATACATCATTGTTGTCACCAACATTGTGCTTAGATCTCGTGGAGAGATAGATTTGTTAGTCAAGGCCTTACTATGTGACAATGATGTTTTTTTTTCATGGAAACCCTATTCAATGGGTGGTGCTATGTCCACAGAAAAATCTGGGCTAACCGACCCCAAAGGGAATCTAGCCCCGCAGCCCACTAGCAAGGCCTAACCCCAAGGGCTTCGGGGAGATTGGACCCTGTGACCTCTCGATGGAAAGGCACTAATTTTGACCAACTAAGCTAATCCTTGGGGCTTGATGGTTTATATGATGTTAAACGGATGGGTTACCAATTTGAACCTTCTTATGAGAAATTCTTCAGATTAAGAATGACCAAGTACCTTTATGAATACCTCCCTAGTTAAGAGGGAGTGTTGAAAAATAACTAGGTTCAATCTTCATAATGACATGTGTAATTGTGATTTTATGCAATTGATGAAAATAAGAAAAATAAAATTATTGTTGTAATGCCTGTCTCATGGGTTTCATGAACAAGGAATTTGTTTTAGTGATGGCTCCCATTGTGAGCCTTTAAGATTTTTCATCTAATCATAAAATTTAATTTGATTCTATGTCATGTATGAAGGACCCTTCTTAGGCATGTTATATATTTATATATGTCCTTAAATAATTTAGAAATCCCTCCAAGTCCAAGGCAAAGTCACCTCCTTCAAGTCAGCTTCAAAATAATAATATAAATCTCTCAAATAGACATGCAATCTCACAATCATGTCATGTCGGCATATTTTGATGGGAAACAACTATAAATAGTGTAGTTTTTACTCCATTTTAGAGAAAAAATTCAAACTTTGGACAAGAACAGGACTTCAATAGGAAGTGCAAAATTACATAAAGGAAGCCTCTCTCCAAGCGAAGAAGGAAAGACTAAAAGACAAGTTGGTTTGGGTTGTTTTAAGGAATGATATCCATCACATGTGTAAGGAGAGGATAATTTGTTGCAATGGAAGCTAAGACTATGTCAGGCATCATATAATTCTTAATCAAGCAAGAGGACAAGTCTAGAGTGCAAGCTGAGTAGACAAGAAAGTAGCCTCCCACTACAGCGAAGGAAATCAAGGTTACAACATTGATGATTCACACATGATAGCATTTCGAAAGGAATCCAAGAATTTCAGGAAGATGAAGTCTTAGGAGCAGTCGAGAAGGAAAGAAGAATCAACAATTTGGCCATTGTTGGCTCAAGGAAGGAAAGGGCCAAGTTGTCTTGGTATTGGGGAGGCAAATAGGTCAAGGGTCTTGGTCTTGGTATTTATCAATTGGTATCTCTATAAGAAGAAGATTTTTTTGGGGTTTTCCTCACAAAGAGTGAGAGGTTTTGGCCCTGGCTCATGAACTATATTCTATGTTTCTTGTCTCTTTATGGCTTATGCATTGGTAGTTGCTTGATGAAGAAGAACACTAATAACTTAAGTAAAAGAAGATCCTAATATAAATAAGTAAAAATAACTCACAAGAAATTACTAATAATAGAGAAATCATGTAATTGTTATGCCCTATATTTCTCAATATGGTATCAGAGCTAAGGTGAATAAGTCATGGAAGGGCATCTTATCAAGGGACACTCAAGGATCAAATCTCAAGGAAGGCATCAAATCGAAGATCATCTTGAAGTCAAAGGAAGCATCATAACCCTAGATCAAAGAAGTCTACAAAGAAGTATTGGGATCATCATCAAGAGGGAGAAGGCCAAAACCCTACATCTACTCAAGTTAAAGTGTTTTGAAGACTATTCATCCAAAGGAAGCTAGATCAAAATCTGGTGTCATCTCACACTTAAAGGGACCAAGGATCATTCTTGAAGAAAACTACCTTCATCAAGGAGAATTTTTCTATCCTCTATATCATCATCGACATCAAGGAACCAATAAGAATAAGGAGCATCCTATAAAGTAATTATATTTATTTCCACATTTGAATCTATCAAAATGTTTTTTTGCAAGGAAAGAAACAAATTGGTCGGGGCTTCAAACTATCCTGCATGGAAGAAAAGGACAAATCTAAATCTCATTGAAAATAAGGTTATGAGACATGTCAAAGGTTCTATCACTAAACGAAGAAATGAATATTCTCAAACTCTCGCCAAGTATATGAAAGTGGAACTTAGGGAACAAATTATTCTCATAGAATCCATCAAGGATCCCCTCATCCCATATGTATCTAAACTCAAAACTTCGAAATAAATCTATGACAAACTAGTAGAGTTGTATTCTATAAGCACTACTGGAGAATTCATCTCATTAAGGAAATAACTCTACGAGCTAAATATGCCAAGGGAAGATGGAATAACTTCATACTTTATAGGGATATCTGGTATTTTGGATCAACTACAAGATCTGGGAGAAGTCATGTCTTATAGAGAAATGACTACAAGTGTATTAATTTCACTACCAGAGGAGTGGGGTAAATTTACTTCAATTATTTATGGAAATAAAAAACCTACTCAATTCCAGGGTCTATTGCCACTGTGCAAGATTGAAGAATTTAGATTAAAGTCCAAATCTAATGTAGGATCAGGTGAGCAAAATCAATCTTACGTTGCAATGAAAAATGAAAGGGATAATTTGGAAAGTTTGGTCCTTAGAAAAAGAATAAAAAAATGGATAAAATACAATTTTATGGTTATCAATAATATGGGCACTCTAGAATAGATTGGCATAAGCTCAAGAACGACAATAACAAAAGAGGAAGAGAAGAAGTCCACATCACCGAGGAAGTGCAGGAATTTGAAAGGAAGAAGTCCAAAAAGGAGGAAGTAATATATCTCCACTATTGAGATAGTCTTCCTCACATAAGTTATTTTCAAGTTCCTAAGTCTTCTAAGAGATGGTTGTCATGATTAACTAAGTAAAATAATAGGATGCATCAAGGCATCATAGAAGCATTGAAATAAAGAGCTCGGGACATCATAGAGAAACATGAAATACGATTAGAATCTATGCAATTCAAGTATATATCTCTTGGGAATCTCATATAAAACACAAGTGGATAGTTAATCTAGTACAAGTTTCATCGTACATCTGTCAAATGGAAACATCTGTTGATGGGGATAATTTAGGTCCTCAATATTCTCTAATGGAATCTTCAATGAAAAGTTCATTGATCATGAGGGGAAGAAAGTGTTTCATCAGGAATTCCAAACATGTGAAATTCATGGGATGATGGTATGATGACATAAAAGTGAATTATGCCAAGGGATTAAAGCTCTTTCAATCAAGGAAGTTGTTGAAATAAGTCTAGAAGACCCAAAGGAAAATGAGGTATGTATGCTTATATTCAATATTAAAGAGTCATGTCATATGGTTGCAAGTAACATGTATCAATGCTCTATCTTGAGAGAATAATCAAAAGCAAGGATCTCTTCCCTCAAATGAATGTAGGAATGCATGGGTCACACATTCACTAAATGAAATCAACATAATATGTCCTCATATAAAGTATGAGGTGGTTTACTACAATTGAGGAACTCTGATTGGAAGCTCCTGGGAATAAAATGTGTGAAGAAAGGAACGAAGAGATCTCGCGGAGAGATAGAGTTGTTAGTCAAGTCCTTGCTATGTGAAAATGTTGGTTGATATGATGTTAAACAGATGGATTACCAATATGACTCTTCTTACGAGAAATTTTTCAGATTGAGAATGACGAAGTACCATTATTAATACCTCCCTAGTTAAGAGGGGGTGTTGAAAAGTAACTAGATTCATTATTCATAATGACATGTGTAATTGTGATTTTATGTAATTGATGAAAATAATAAAATAAAATTATTGTTGTAATGCCTGTCTCATGGGTTTCATGAACAAGGAATTTTGTTTTAGTGATGGCTCCCATTATGAGCCTTTAGGATTTTTCATCTAGTCATAAAAGTCAATTTGAGTCTATGTAGTATGAAGGGCCATTCTTGGGCATGTTATATATTTATATAAGTCCTTAAATAAGTTAGAAATCCCTCCAAGACCAAGACAAAGTCACCTCCTTCAAGTCAGCTTCAAAAGAATAATATAAATCTCTCAAATAGACATGCCAACTCAAAATCATGTCATGTCGGCTTATTTTGATGGGAAACAACTATAACTAGGGTGTTCGTACTCCATTTCATAACATAATTTCAGAGAACTTTGGACAAGAACAAGGCTGCAATAAGAAGTGTGAAATTACATAAAGGAAGCCTCTCTCCAAGCGAAGAAGGAAGGACTAAAATACAAGTTGGTTTGGGTTGATTTAAGGATTGATATCCATCACACGTGCAAGGAGAAGGATCATCTATTGCAAGGGAATTCAAGACTATATCAGTCATCATAGAAGGCTGAATCAAGTAAGAGCACAAGTCTAGAGTGCAATTCAGGTTGACAAGAAATTAGCCTCCAACCAAAGCAAATGAAATCAAGGTTACAATCTTGATGATTCACACGTGCTAGGGTTTCTTAAGGAAGCCAAGAATTGTAAGAAGTTTGAATCTTAGGAGTAGCTAAGAAGGAAATAAGAATCAACAATTTGACCATCGTTGACTCAGGGAAGGAAAGGGTCAAGATGTCTTGGTCTTGGAGAGGAAAATAGGTCAAGGTTCTTGGTCTTGGTATTTGTCAAATAGCATCTCTATAAGAAGAATAACTTGTTCGAGTTTTCCTCACAAAGAGTGAGAGGTTTTGGCCCTGGCTGATAGCCTATATTCTATGTCTTTTGTCTCTTTATGGTTTATGCATTTGTATCTTTTTGATGAAGAAGAACACTAATAACCTAAGTAAAAGAAGATCATAATCTAAAGAAGTAAAAAGCACTCACAAGAAGTTACTAATAAGAGAGAAATGACTTAATTGTTATGCCCTACATTTCTCAACAATATTGATTTGATATAACATAGAGTTAAATTAGTCAAGTGATTTAACACATATATAAAATATAAGGGGGGTATATTTATTGTCATCATAATTGGTAATAATAAGATATTTCAAACTTATTTTGTGCTTGGAAAGTGTGCCCTAAGCTCTATATCTACATTGTATTGAATTACACTTGATTTTTTTATATTTTTTTACTACCTTATGAATTAAGTTGAATAAAAGTGGAGTATTTGTTGTAATTTAATATTTCAAATCCATCCCTGACAATTTAAGAGTGGAAATTTTACAAGAAATTACTTGTGTTATTAGTTGGCCTTTTATTACAATTAATTCTTGTTCATCAATCAATTAACAAAACAAGAAGATCGCAAAGAACACAATATATAGGTTCCAAGCTAGGTCAAAACCCCTCCAAAGTGGGAAACCCAGAAATAATACTTCTCTTCTTATAGAATCAAATCAAGATGAGACCTCCAAGACCTAAAGGCCAAAGTCAAAGTTCCTCCCAAGAACCAAATCAGCCTTCCAACAAGATCTCTTCCAAACAAGCCAAAGTCAATGAAGGTCAAAATCTACCCCTATCAAAATCTTGACCCTACAACTTCAAGTTTCCAAGTCGAACCTACAACTTTATCCCTGAAATTTTCACATAAACCCTAGATAACTTCATATGTGTGGATAGAAAAGATAACTCTTCAATATTTATTCCTTCACTTTTTAATTTTTCTCTTTCTTTTTTACTTTCTCACTCTTAAATATTGGGAGTTTTCGCAATGCATTATATTAGATAACATTTTTTGGGATTCAACTGTGTTAAGTAAGTCATTCATCTATGGGTTTATCACTCTTGCTTTTCTTCTTTTCTTGTTGTAGATTGAAGTTGTGAAGTGTGTGCTCCATAGGCTTAAGTATCTACTATTTATACACTTTTCAAGAGGTCTAATATGCCTCTTCTAGGGCTACTTCTCTTGGACTGGTTCGAATTTGTCTTGGAGAACAATTTTACTTTTAATACTAAAAAATAATGGCTTTCTCTTGTTACAATAAGTCCAAATGAGACTATAATACATGACAAAAACTCAATAATCCCTAGAAGCATGAAAAACATGATTTTACCGAGATTTTGAGCAAGAAACCCATGCTTAAATAAATAAAAATTAGTTTTCCCTTTTGATATAAAATATACAATGTCATGATTACAAAAGTCATTAGAAAGACCAAATCTAGTTACATTCTCCAACACTCCCTCTTAACTAGGGAGGTATTCATTATAAGGTACAATGATTCTCAAATTTAAGTATTCTCATAAGAAGAGTCAGATTGATAAGCCATATTTTAAGTATGAATATCACAACCGACATTGTCAACAAGGCCTTCACTGACAAGCTCTACTTATATGAGAGCATAATTATGGGAGGATTTATGTGAGACACCATACTACCTCTAAAGGCACATACCCCATTCGAATGTTCGTTAGGTATGTCCTTTTAGGACTATTCTTATCTTGGATTCTGAATCCTCAAAGAATATGAGTCCTCTTCAACTAATCCTATTTTGGATACCCTATCTCATCCTCAAAGAGTATCAACCTATGAGATTACTTCTATCTTGGATTTTCCAATCCCCAAGAAGTACTAATCTAAGGTGCTTATCCAATCCTTCATACCTCATTCTCTCTTCATGGCCATCACTTATACATATGATTATTATTCCTGGCCTAGTGCATGACACATGAAGAAGAGAATATAATTTCCATCATCACTCCCTCTTAATCAGGGAAGAGATATCTATCAAACCAAGTTTGCTTATAAAATACTCAAGTGTCTTGTTTGGAAGTGCCTTTGTCAGAATACAAATACATGTTCATCTATAGGAATATAATGTAGCTTCATGACCCCTTCTTGTACCAAGCTTATGATATAGCGGTACTTATTATTAATATGCTTTATCATAGCATGAAAATTCATGTCTCCAATCAACCTTATGCAAATTTGGTGTCACAATGTATAACTGTAGGGTATAATGGATCTTTGAACAAATCTAAAATAAGCTTTCTCATCCAAAAAACCTCTCTACAAACTTCACTTGTAACAACGTACTTAGCTTCAACACTACTAAAAGAAATTGTATCTTGCCTCTTGTTCATCCATGAGATCATGGAGGATCCCAAACTATAGAACCCACGTATAGTGCTTCTACCACCTATCTCACTGCCACCCCTAACAGAGTTTGTGTATCTCAATAGATGAATCCCATTGCTAGCATATTTAAGGCAATGATGTATTTTCCCACAAAGATATCTCAGGATGTGTTTGGTTGTTATTAAATGGTCATACTTAAGCTCCATCTGAAACTGACTAAGGACATTTACAACAAAACAAATTTCAAGCCTAGTATTCACAAGATATATTAAAGAGCCAATCAATAGTTTATAGCATGTAGGATCCACCAGACTAGATTTTGAACACCTCAAACTTCTTTAGATTAGTAATCATAGGAGTTTTAATTGGCATACTATCCATTATGCCAAATTTCCGTAATATCTTGATCACATATTTTACTTCACCAAGATATATTTCACCAGGTTTACACCAAACCTCTAGTCCTAAATAATAATGCATAATCCCAAGATCCTTCATGTCAAGTTTAGTTTCCAACTACCTCTTGCATTCCTAAATTCGATGTCCACACTTGTAACAAGTAATTCATCCACATATAAAAGTATTATCATAGGATCATCCTTAACCATGTTGATGTATAGGTTAGGGTCTGAAAAACTCTTGACAAAACGAAGTCTTGATAGGCATGCATCCAATGTAGCATACCATGCTCTAGGTGCTTATTTCAATCCATATAGATCCTTCTTCAACCTGCAAACATGTGTCTCCTTATTATGGACTTTAAATCCTTGAGGTTTCTCAATATACGACTATTCATCAATGATCCCATTCAAAAAAGTTATTTTAACATCCATTTGATGAATGTTCCATCCCATAGTAGCAGCCAAAGAGACAAGTGATCTAATAATTGTATATCTTGTTGCAGGACCGAAGGTTTCTTCATAATCAATACCCTCTTTTTTTGAAAAGTTTCTTGCTACAAATCTAGCTTTATACTTGTCAATATTCCCATCCACTACATGTTTTATCTTATATATCCATTTGGAAGTGACAATAGATTTGTCACTTGGTCTAGGAAAAATTTACCATGCACAAATCTTCATAATTGACTGGTATTCTTCTTGCATTGCATTCCTCCATTCTTGATGTTTAGTTGCATCTTCATGGGAGGAGGATTCAAATTCAATGAGCTTATTCATATAAGTTGCATAACCATAATACCTTTTGGGTATTTTACTCTCTCTAAAATTTCCTTTAGTTGTTGCATGTCCCTTTGCCTCTTGTAGAGTTGTCTTCAACTAATCAAGTCTCGTATGAGTTTCCTATAAAATGGGTACCTCTTAAAAATCATAATCAAATGGAATATCCTTGGATATCTTGTAATCTACATTTTCATGAAAGATGACATCTCTACTTACTTCAATATAATTAACTTATTTAATGTAGATTCTATATGTTTTTTTATGAGGCACTATAACCAACAAAGATTCCTTTTATACTTCTATGATCTAATTTATTCCTATTGTCCTTTGGAATGTGCATATAAATTAGACATTCAAATATTCAAAGATGATACACACTAGGATTCTTTCCTATAAATGCTTATTCTAGAGTCATATTATTGAGAATTTTATGAGGGCTTTGATTTTGCAAGTAGACAACTATTATAGATGCTTCTCCCCATAAGAGCTGAGTGAGATCTTGATCATGAAGCATGGTTGTAACACATTTTTCAATTGTTTAGTTCTTCCTCTTTGCCACACCATTTTTTTTATGATTATAAGGAACAATTAGCTCCCTCTTTATCCTTGCTTCCATTCAAAATGTTATAAGTTCTTTGACAGTGTATTCTCCACCATTATCAAACCTTAGGGTCTTTATCTTATTTTCTGTCAGATTTTCTACTTCATTCTTAAATTCGTAAGGTTTCCCAAATACCTCATATTTTTCTTGAGGAGTTATATCCATATTTTCCTAGAGTGATCACCAATGAATGTCACATAGTATTGATGACCTCCAAGAGATTTTACTACCATAGGTCCATACACATCAGAGTGTATGAGATCTAATATATCCTTGGATCTTGTAACATTTCTTGCAAATTGTTTCCTCACATTATTTCCTAGAGAACATCCCTTATAGATTCCTTCATGTTCTTCCTTCAATTCAGGGATGCTAGATACCATTTGATTTAGAGATGGAAATATTTTGTAGTGAAAGTGTCCATACCTTATATGCCATAATTCATAAGGGATAACATCTAAGTGTACTAAGGGTTGAGGAAGAGGTGTAAGAAGTCTATATAATGTCCCTTCAAGAGTCTCAATTATCTTATCATATTCAATATTAGATTTGTTTCCCAAACCAAAAATTTTCCATCAACAAAAGAAATCCTATCACCTTTATCTTCTAGGCAAGAAATAGAAAGTAATTTTTTCTTCAAACCTAGATCATAAAGTATATTATTGAGATGAATGCTTCCACTGATCTCCAGCTCCAATGAGATAGACCCAATTCCTTTCATAGGGTATCTCTTATGGTCTCCATGTTTGACTAAATGAGAAGAGGTCCCTTTTGATAAAGTCTGGAGTTGACTACATTCACATGTCATATGTCTAGAAGCTCCACTATCAATAGCCCACACATTATCATCTTTAAAGGTGCCTGTAAGAGCAAAGAAGAGACTCCCATCCATTACTTCTTTTGATAGCTTAAATATGTGCTTAATGATGTATCCTTTGATAGTCACAAGAAGACTCCCAAGAGTCTTGAGTCATTCCTTCATAAAGCTTATCATTGAGAAGAAAGAGTAGATGATTGCTTCTAGATTGCTTCTTCAACAAAAGTGCCAACAAATATGTGATCCTCCAACTTTATTCCTTCACCTTGGCTTTGATACCATGTTGGAAAAACAAATCATTTGTATATTATGGTTTACTTTCCTTACTTTATAATTACTTATGATATTTGTTGGCCTTTTATTACAATTATTTATTCTTCATCAAACAATTACCAAATTAAGAATATCATGAAGAACACAACATATAGGCTCTAAGCCAGGGAAAAAAACCTCTAAAGAGGAAAACCCAAAAAGAATACTTATCTTCTTATATAATCAAATCAATATGTGACCTCTGAGTCAAAAGACCAAAATAAAATCTCCTCCCAAGAACCAAGTTAGCCTTCCAACAAGATCTCTTCCAAACAAGCCAAAGTCTACTAAAGTCAATGAAGGTAAACTCTGCCTCTATCAAAACCTTGACCCTACAAATTTAGGTCTGCAATTCGGACATGCAACTTTGGCTCTTGCAATTCACACAAAAAGCCTAGACAGATTCACATGTGTGGGTAGAAAATATAGTTCTTCAATATTTCTTCTTTTTCTTTTGACTTCTTCTCATTCTTCTTGAATTTCTTGGTCTTGTTTTCCTTATTATCTTCTTGCAAATCAAATTTGTGAAGTGTGTGCTCTAATAGGTTGAAGTCTCTATTATTTATACAATTTTCAAGAGGTTGAATAGATTTACTTCTCCTGGATTGGTTTGACTTGGTCTTGGAGGACAATTTGACTTTTCAAACTCAAAAAATGATGACTTTCTCTTGTTACAATACGTCCAAATGGGACTATAATACATGACAAAGAATCAATAATCCCTAGAAGCATGAAGAACATGCATTGACCTAGACTTTGAGCATGAAGCCCGTGCTTAAATAAATAAAAATTATGTTTCTATTTTTATATAAAATATACAATGTCATGAGTACAAAATTCATTATGAAGGTTGAATCTAGTTACATTCTCCAACAAGTTAGTTGTCTACAAATCATAAATATATATGTATGTGTTATATTTGTTGCTTAGCATATTGTTTATTTTTTTATTACTTCATTGATTTAGGAAAAAAATATACATCAAGTAATTTTTGAATGGTGTTGTCATTGATTCCAATGTTAGTGATTGAACGCTCTTAATATTTGTCTTTTATTGGACCCTCCATTGGTCAAAGCTCCTGGAAAACCCTGGAAGCCTTTGAAGCTCCAACTAGCCCCACATTTTTTGAGGTTTTTGTGGATGAAGCTCAGTAAATTTAGTCTCAATATCATCTTTGTTGGATTATCCTTTTCTAACCAATTCTAGTGGTATCTGGAATGCCCCAAGAGCTCTCACAGTTTGTGAGTTATGCTTGTTTGAAGAAGGACCCAACTTGTGGGTAAAAACCCCAAAGGTTGATGATGTGGCACCTCTTCCTTGGCCAACAAAAATGATCATGACATGAGGCCCATCACTAAGACTTAAAATAATATTTCTTGTGGCAAAAATATTATTTGTTTTTAAAATCAAGGGCATGTCAGGGTTTTAGGCTTGAAAGGAAAATTAAAATTCATAATTCAAAAACCCCAAAGGTGTTTTTGCCTCTACAATTTCCTTATTAAAATCCCTCCAAAATCTATAAAATGGCACTATATCTTACCTCCAAAAGTATGATTTCAGTGCCTATCTTTAGCATTTGATCTTTAAAATTAATTCGGTTTTGTGGGGTATTGCAACATTAGACATGTGGGAAATTTTGAAAGTATTTGTGACTGAAATTTATTAAGGACTTCAACCCTTTACTAAGGCTTAATTAATTACACCTCGGACTTGTGGATCAATAAGAATTTATTTTTTTATGATTGGGCTTAAGGATCTTCTACGACATCCATTCTCAGAAGGATCAAGCTTAATATAGGGTTTCTAAAATCCTTGTGATCATATTATAAGAACACAAAAGAGTTTGATCATCTCTGAAGAAGCAAGAGTATTCTTATTTACAGTTTTTAAGTAATATATCTTGCATTCTATTCTCTTCTTGATTGAATTCTATAACAGAAATAGAATAAACCATCTCTGTGGTAGTATTGTATGTCTAGTAGTTTAATACAAATACAAGGCACAATTAATTATGCCAACACCTCCTTTGGAGCCTCGATTTGTAATCAAAAATATCTGAAGCTATAATTGTGTATGCATAGTAATTCAAGGCATATTGTTATCATGTTCAGGCTAGTCGTACCACTTGCAATTCAAATATGATCTTAAATTTGATGGATCATAGACTTTGTTGATTGCATTGCTTTAATTTTGTTGAAGGTGCAATCTTGAAGATAGTTCAAAGAGTATTATTGCACATCACATTAACCTACATATAATTTTGGACCAGAACCTACATTAAGCATTAGTATACAAGAAATTGTGTTGGAAAATTTTGTGGCAATCACGGTCTTCAAGTCTTGTTCTCTTCTATGATCAATCCAATATTTATTGAGGATCCTAGTGTGAATATATACCTATATCTACAACTCCAAATTAAGTAGACTTGTGCAGTCCTAGACATAATTGTATTGAATCAGTTACAACTACAGATTATGGTCTTTTATGAGGTATGTGAAACCCTAACCAATAAGGTAGAAATGACGTTAAGAATTTTTTGTGAATGCTTTAGTATTGTAGACACATCGAGTTACCATTTGAGTAAGGGTTCAATATATAGTTTGGATTTACAAAAGGAGGTTCCAATAGTAAGAACTTTGATAGAAATAGTTAATCCATCAAGGTTTTACAGTGTAAAGTCAGGATGGCAGTAGCAAAGTTTCATTTTCACAACAACTAGGGTTCTCATTTTGTAGACATTTTGATGTGTATTTTGGCTTCCTGATCACCTTCTTCAACACCATTTACTGCAATAAGGATTGAGTGCATCAATTGCTACACAGTATAGAAAGAAGGGTTGTAACACATTATTGCCTTGGAAGCAACAATGGTTTCATATCTAACTCATCAATTACAACAATTTGAAGCAATAGAGGTTCATCTACAGTTGGCAGAAATCACTTCTCAATTCATTATTGCTATAAGAAGGAAAACATCCTCAAGGAATTCGTCAATAAGGTACAACAATTCAACACTTCACTAGTATTGTATCTCGTAGCACTTTGGAAGGAAGAATCTCATGGTTCATGTCTTGTAAGGGATTTATGTCATTATTGATGTAAGGGGTTTTCATAATTGGGGTTGCATATTAGCATTTTGTTCATTGTAAATGGGAAATTTTCCCTGTTATGGGAGACCAAAGTAGTTGGTATTTTACTCTGTAAGTGGGTCATTGTCCCTAGTATGGGAGCTCGCAATTGTTGTCAAATTCATTATCATTTTCAGGGTGGTTGGGTGGTGCTCGGTGGGTGATTGAAGTCGCCTTCAGTTTGGATCTTGAAAACACTTCAGGGTGGTAGGGTGGTGCTAGGGAAAGTTAGATCTTGTTAGGGTGTTTGAGCATCCTTTTGGCTGCTACTGAAAAAACTAAGGAGTTGGAGCTAGAAAATTGAATGTATTTCTAAGGTACTAGGGAGTTGGGGCTTCCCTTTTTAGTTGGAGATGAAGTATTTGATGTACTCACAAAATTATTATAAAATCATTCGATCGTTTTTGTCTTGGAGGAAATTCCACCTAAAAATTCTGGTGTATATTATCTATTTCTTATTTATGCTTTGAATTGATGTTGAAGTTTAATTAATGCTCTAGACATATTAATAAGTTATTAATTTCTAAGAAATATTGATTCACCCCCTCTCATTATTTCCAACTATTAGTATCAGAGAAAGGTTCCTTCAGTAACAAATTAATAGTTGAAAGGCAGATGTTAGAGTGTAGATATGGGAAGATCAAAGAAGTAAACCACCAAGCAATCAAAGGAAGTTCTAGGTATCAAAATAACTTCAAATCCTATTACTACTTATAAAAATAAATAGGTTGGTCAAATTCCTCTATTCAATGAATCAAATTTTTCATTTTGGAAAGATAAAATGAATCCTACTTGCAAGCTCACGAATATGAAGTATGTAACTTTGTTGTATCTAGAGACACATCTAATGAAGACTCTAGAAGGTACAATATAAAATCCATGAATGTTATTCTTAATACTCTGCCAGACACTGTAAGAGCGAAAGTTAGTCAATTCTCAACTACCAAACATATTTGGGAGAAACTTCAAGATTCTATGAAGGTCAAAAATATACAATTCAAGGTAAAGATGTTGACAATTGTGCAAATCCTCACATCAAATAATCTAGCAATGATGATGAAGAAGAAGTGGAAGAGAACATGGAAAAGAAATTAATTAATGCCATCAAAGAATGGAAGAACATAGAGAAGGAAAAATATCACACTCAAAAAAGAAGTTTCTCTCATGAAACTCCAAGTGTAGGAAGTAGAAAAGAAAGAGAAATATTTGGAAAGAAAATTAAAGGAATATGATTAGAGGTACATATCTGAAGTTGATAAAAAAACAAAAGGAACTAGATGTATATTAAAAAAAAAAATAGTAGGCTCAAAAAGGAAAATCAAAAGTAGAAGGAAAAAATACAAGTTATTAACAGAGAAACAGAAAAGGCCACTCTTTTAAAGCTACAAGTAGAAGAAGAAAAAGAAAGGAAAAAAGTATGAAAAGATAGTTTCAAGAATATATTGATTAAAATCAAAAGGAACTTGATGTTTCCCTAACTGAATAGACAAGCTCGGGAAGGAGAAATTGTTGGATGACAAAAGGAAGAATAATGACATAGCTCAGTTGGAGATAAAGGAAAAAGAAGCAAGTAAAGCTCCATGTAACGAAGGCACAAGATCCAAGTTCTCGCAGAGAAATATTAATGAAAATACTAATAGAAGAGTTCCTCAAAGACCAAATTAACATGAAGGAAAGAAGAAGGATTAAAACATTGTTTCTCTAAGAAGTAATTAAAAAAAGGTTGCACTTAAGAAGGATAATTGCATAAGAACATCAAGATAGGACACCTCATCCAAGTATCCTAGCATGTTTAATGGTTATTGTTTTTCATTTTCTAACTTTGGGCATATGGACAAGGATTGCAATAGGCGTAGCAAGGTTGATCATCAAAGACATTATCAATGGAATCAAAACCCTAGAAGAAGGTTTATAGGATCAAGAGACAAGTTTCAAAATGAGTTTTCTAGCATAAAATATGTCATTTTCTCTATCATTCAGGCCCAACATTGAATGTTACAAATTCAATAACTATGGGCATATAGATCATGATTTCATGTTCAAGACAAAATATTCCATCTCTTACATTAGGTACATGAAGGTCTAGAGAAGAAAATAGATGCAATAAGACCAAGAAAATGAGAAAGTATCAACAATTATGCTTCAAGTTTTTGTAAAGGCAAAAGGGCATGATGAATCTCCAATGGAAGATGTTGAAGTTTAGGATTATCCAACCAAAGAGCTGGTTCATACACTATTCTGAATAATTCAACATGTTGACTCCCTATAAACATCGAAAAAGCATGGAGTCTATATTGTAGCAATGTACTTTTGAAGATCTATCTTTTTACAGGTTGAGAGTTGGCAAATATGAACAATTCTTTTGAATAACATTAAGCATTATGGGTAGTTTCAGTGAAGTAGCAGTTTGGTAGGCATAAGAATAGAATCGCAAAATTACCCATGTCGTTGATGCATACTGATAGGTAGAATTAGCTATGGCAATCTATGTGAAGCATAACATGACAAGTGGAGTCAGGAAGAATAGGAAAAGTAGGTAGCATGTCAGGGGGAGTAACCCTTTTCCATTGATGTCAAAGGGGGAGATAAATCAAGAAGAGAAGATTGAGGCATGAAGTGAGGGGGAGTTATACTCATAGAAGAAGTATGTGTTTATATAAATGACAAAGGGGGGTATTTTTGAAGGGTGTTTTCATTGATGCCAACATCAATGATTGAATGCTTTTAATATTTTCCTTCAATTGGATGCTCCATTGGTCAAATCTCCTAGAAAACCCTAGAGGCCCTTGAAGCTCCAAGTAGCCCTGCATTTGTTGAGTTCTTTTACATATGAAGCTCAGTAAATTTCAGTGTTGATAATATCGGTATCGGGAAAATATCGGCGAGGGTCCAGAAAATATCTTATCTGCAATATCAGCGAAAATATCGGCAAAATATCGGAAAATATCGGCAAGCATAAAAAATGCATAATATATTCATTTTTTTCAGATTTTTAAACATATAAAGCAATAACAACATGAAATAAACACATTGGCACATAAATATGAAGAAAAAAATGATATATATGATGTCAAATAGAAATGATATATCAAAGGCGATACCAAATCCTGCTAATCCCTGATAATTGTCCATTAAAGGACTCAAATGTGGAGAACCAATACAAAATAACATCACATATATAAAAGTATCTCATCATCATGAGTTACATGTAGCATAACAAATAAAACTAGTAGCTATCTATCTACTGCCCTCTCCCCCTTTTACGGGAAAACATCATGGGCTATTTGCCAGGCCTGCCCCTAGTAGTAGAAGGCCCTAACCCTGCCTCTGCACCTAATGTCAAATAATGAGTGCTAAGCATGGAGCTATGCTCTCCTATATCTATAGCAGATGGTGTTGATGCTGATGCTCCCGCAGTGTCCTCCTCCTCCTGCTCCTCCTGCTCCTCCTCTAAGTGCTGCTGCTCCTCTGACTCTGAGTCCTCCTCTTGCTACCCCTGCTCTAATGGATCATTTGCCACTGGCTCTAACCATGAAGGTGACTCCTCCAATATGGGCTCCTCAGACTCCACCCTCCACGGAGACAATACATCAATATTGTCTAAGGAAATGGCATATGGATCAATTGGTGATTCTATTTGCCTCACTCGAAGTCGGATGTTGTAATGCACATACACCAAATCGTTGAGGCGTGCGAACTCCAACCTGTAAGAGTGTCAAAAAAAGTAATGAGTCTTGAATCTTGACTCTTGACACTTGAAGGTCATAAATTAAAAATTAAAAATTACAATAAGTGTAATTGCTCAACTGAAGTCTTGAGTTCAAAGTTATACCTGTTGCGCTTTTTGGCGTGTATTTTCTCAAACACACTCCAATTGCGCTCACACCCTAAAGAGCTACATGTTTGACTCAAGATTCGTATAGCCAATTTTTGCAAATTTGGTGACCTTGCACCATAGCTTCGCCACCAAATATCTACAACAAAATAATGAAATAAAAAAATCAAAAACATAAAAGTTAAAACTTAAAACATATTTAAATTCAAATTTCTAATTTCTAATGAGTGATGACTTGTCACTTACGTGGCATGAAGAGGGTCCTTTCCCTAATAGCATCATCAAAGCCAAATAGGCCAACACAATCCCGATAAGACTGTATCTCGCAATTGATCATGCTACGAAGCTCAGGATCAGGTACCA
>APFE031665689.1:149863-175841 GCA_000404065.3 Pinus taeda
AGTCGGATGTTGTAATGCACATACACCAAATCGTTGAGGTGTGCAAACTCCAACCTGTAAGAGTGCCAAAAAAAGTAATGAGTCTTGACTCTTGACTCTTGACACTTGAAGGTCATAAATTAAAAATAAAAAATTACAATAAGTGTAATTTCTCAACTAAAGGCTTGAGTTCAAAGTTATACCTATTGCGCTTTTTGGCGTATATTTTCTCAAATACACTCCAATTGCGCTCACACCTTGAAGAGCTACATGTTTGACTCAAGATTCGTATAGCCAATTTTTGCAAATTTGGTGCCCTTTCACCATAGCTTTGCCACCAAATATCTACAACAAAATAATGAAATAAAAAATTCAAAAAGTTAAAAGTTAAAACATAATTAAATTTAAAATTAATTTCTAATGAGTGATGACTTGTAACTTACGTGGCATGAAGAGGGCCCTTTCCCTAATAGCATCATCAAAGCCAAATAGGCCAACACAATCCCGATAAGACTGTATCTCGTGATTGATTTTGCTACGAAGCTCAGGATCAGGTATCATCCTCTGAATACAGGTATGGAGCCCTTCCATCACCTCACCATCAAAATCAAAGTTGCATTTGTATGAAAATGCGGGGTTGAGGAAGAGTGCTACTGCATGAATGGGTCGATGAAGCATCCCTGTCCACCGACAATCGATCACATCCCATAACATCATCTGCCTATCAAGGCCAGCAGAACCCTTGTCTGCATAATAGGAACGAATGGCCTCCTTGGCCCTATCCATGCCCTCATACAAATAAGCCATTGTAGGCTTCTCTCCATCCACCAATCTAAGAACCTTTACTATAGGTTCACTAACTGCACATGCTTCTTCTACTCCATGCCAAAATGTCTCAGAGTACACCATTTTTCAATGGCTTTCCCGTCTTGTCTCCTGTTGCATCTACAATTATGCCAATCATCAGGCACAAACATTTGCTTCAACTCGAACTGACATTGAAGCAAAGACTAAAGAGTAATAAAGTTTGTGGCAAAACGTGTGATGGCAGGACGCCGCAACTCCTTGTTTCTTTCTAGTGAACCTCCTCATAAGGCTAAGAACAAAAGCATGGTTATAAATAAACTTGGGGATGCTCCTAGCCATATCACCTGCCTCCTTGATGAAGGAGATTTTCCCCATATCCTCAAGCAACAAATCGAGACAATGTGCTGCACATGGAGTCCAGAACAATGTGGGATGCCTCTCCATAAGCATTCTGCCGACAGACACATAATTAGCTGCATTGTCTTTTATGACTTGCACCACATTCTGCACACCAATCTCCCGAATGAACCCATCTAACAACTCACATATCGTTGCTGCATCTTTGATATGTTCTGATGCATCCAACAATTTAATAAACATGGTACCTTTAGGACAATGTACCAAGAAATTTAGAAGGGTCCTACCCTTCCTATCTGTCCAACCATCAGACATCACTGTGCATCCAGTGACTTCCCATGTCTTTTTCAACTCCACCAATCTAGAGTTGATGTCTTGTTTTTCTGCTTGAAGAATTGGCCCCCGCAACTCCTCATATGTGGCACTTTTGTACCCTGGGCCCACAACAGCAATAGCATCACACATTGGCTGCCAAAATGGATTGGTTTTTGTGATGCTGAGAGGTAAGTCGCTCCAAAAAATACACCTCCCCATGACTCTATCTGCTTCTTGCTTCTCCTTCTTTTTAACAAGCGATTTTATGCTAGGTTGTGCTCCAGCTCCTGTTCGTGGAACAAAAAATGATGACCTCGCACTTACACTAGGAGTACCATGTGATGGTGTGCCAGTTGTGGATCCCCTCCCACTAGGGCTACTAGGCCCAAATCCAATATCCTCAACACCAAAATCAGGAGAAGGTATCCCGAAAGATCTACCTGCACGTTCAGCTTTGTTTCTTTCCACCTCTTCCTTCTTTTTGTCCTTTTCTTCAATTGCCTCAAGAGCTTTTTGTATAAGCTCCGGACTAGAAACTGTACAAAGCCCAACATCATGTCCAGGCAGTCTAGCGAGATGGTATTTCAGTCGTGTAATCCCACCTGTCATCTTGTCCCCACACAATTTGCATGTAAGATATGCACGATTTGTCCCACCATCAGGGCTCCCATACTCCCAAAATGGGTCCAAGGCTTTCGGCATATTTGTATTTTGTAAATTTGTAGTGGGCTAACTCAAAAGGAAACCTATAGCACCAAAAAAAAATTGGAATTAGTAACTTAGTAAATAATAAGTAATACGAAATTACAAAATTCAAATAACAAAATTCTATGGACTTTTGTAGACTTAACAAAGTCAGCTCTATTGGTTCAGGTTGTGCATCAGTTTGCATGAAAGTAGACCTTCCAGGCTCCAGCCACAAAAAATAAAATTTTAAAATACTATCCATGTTCTTATTTTGGAATCTGGATACCAATCATTTATTAATTATTCAGTTTGAAACTTTCGACACAAAGAATGTGTTCTTCCCTTTCATTTACATATATAGAGAATATTTACTACGCATGTGATGCAATTCATAACAATTGACCACATAGAAGACTGGACCCTGCATCCAGAAGCAATGAAACAAGCTCTGGCACATAGAAAAGATGGTCATTGTGACAAGCTCTGTAGAAACAGCTTATGACAGAGCCTCTATTACAGCAGATTTAAATCCTAACCCTGAAAGACAATCATTCCATTAGACTCAGAAAATTGAGTGCAAGGGCTTTTGACCTTATTTTGACCATCTTTTCCCTTCTTTCCTTTTTTCACAAGTCACCATACTACAACTAGCAGCTCAAGTACCAAAATCATTACAATTTACTATGGATTCTGGAAAATTGAAACAAAATATCTTCAAAAATACCCTTTTATTATTTACCATGAGTTCTAAGCTATAGTGGAATCAAGTCATCTACCATTATTAAATTTCTGAATTGCATTGTGAATGCTTGCTCTGGTAAGACTCAAGAGTAATGATTCATCTAATCTAAGTCTCAATGAAAAGAACATGCTCTATATTAGAGACTCGTATTCATGAATCAAAATTGAAATCAAGAATGGATATACCTAAGATTTAATCAATGACTTTAATCAGTTAATTAGATATCTTATTTGCAAAGGGTTTGTTTCTTAGGTAGAACATTTTAGATAAGAATTATTTGAAATCTTCAGTGTACTTATATAACAGAAACAGAGCAATGGAGCTCAATCACTGTAAAGAGGCACTTATGTATCGTGAATCCAAAATGGAGGTTGAAGATTTAAGCTTCATCAGACAAAATATAGTGAACATACTGCTGCATTTTTAACCCAGATTTACATATCATGTATACAAAATACATGAAACAATAAGTCCAACATTGAATTGGAAGACAATATCAGATAGCACTTTGAATCCACCCCGAAGAAAACGATGCGAGTGCGAGAAATTTGGGGTTCTGTAGTTCCAAAAAACACGGGAAAACTGGGGTTTCTAAGTCCGTCTAGAAGAAAAACCGATTCAAAGGCGCATGGCAGTTAGGGGTCTCTGAGTCAAACGGTTAACTTACTGTTCTGCGGTGGCAAATCGGCAACAATGGCTTCAAAGTTCAAACCCTCCTTGGCAGCGACCAGCCTCCTTCTCCAGCGGTTAGAAAACGAAAATGAATTGTAAAAAACCAAAAATCAATTATATACCCGCGCAGATTAAACACTGAAACAGCAGCTCGCGATATTTTAGATCGTCTCGCGATATTTACCGAAATATCGCCGAAATATCGTATTTCTCGCGCTATTTTCAAAACCTGAAAATATCGCGATATTTGGGTGGCGATATTTCGGATCGCCGAAAATATCACGATATTTACGAATATCGCCGATATTTTGGCGATACTATTAACACTGGTAAATTTGGTCTCAAGATCATCCTTGTTGGATTTTCCTCATCAAACTGATTCCAGTGGTATGTGGCATGCCCCAAGAGCCCTCACAGTTTGTGAGTTATGCTTGTTTGAAGAAGAAGGACCCAACTTGCAGGAAAAAAACCCAAAGGGTGATGATGTGGAACCTCTTCCTTAGGCAAGACAAATGACCATGCCATGAGGCCCCTCACTAAGACTTAAAATAATATTTTTAGTGGAAAAAAGATTAATTGTTTTTAAAATCGAAGGCATTTGAGGTTTTTAGGCCTGAAAGGTAATTATATTTCAAAATTCAAAAACAAGGAATTTTTCCCTCTACAATTTGAATTTAAAATTCAAAATTCTCCCTCCAAAAAGGAGTTTTGTCCAAAAAATATAAAATTTCACTACATCTTACCTCCAAAAGTATGAATACAACACATATCTTTAGCAATTGATCTCTGAAATTAATTCATCCCTGTGGAGTATTGCAAAATCATAAGAGTGGGCTATATTGAAAGTATTTGTGACTAGAATTTCTTAAGGAATTTTACCCTTTACTATGGCCTAATTATGTACACCTTGGAGATGTGGATCAACAAGAATTTATCGTTTTATGATTGCCCTTATGGATCTTCTAGGGCATCCACTCTGAGAAATCTCGGACTTGATCTAGTGTTTCTAAAATCCTTGTGATCATATTCTAAGCACCCAAAAGGGTTTGATCATCTCTGAAGAAGAGGAGTATTTGTGTTCAAAGGTTTGAAGTAATATATCTTGTAGTCTATTCTCTTCTTGGTTGAAGTCTATAAAAAAAAAATATGAATAAGCTATCACTATGGTAGTCTATGTGTGCATCTATTATTGTCTGGCTAGTTGTTTAATATATATCCAAGAGACAGTTAATTATGCCAACTCCTCCTTTGAAGCCTCGATTTTTAATCACAAATATCTGAAGCTACAAATGTGTATGCATAATAATTCAAAGTATATTGTTATCACGTTGAGGCTTGTCATGCCACTTGAAATTCAAATCTGATCTGAACTTCGATGGATCAAAGAGTCTATTGAACGCATTGCTTTAATTTTGTTGAAGACAATCCAAAGAGTATTATTGCAGATCACATTGACCACAACCTACATTAAGTATCAGTCCATCCATTAGATCTATTTTCTGAGATCTACTCCTGAAGCTTGGTTCTATAGTATACAAAAAATTGCATTGGAAAATTTTGCGGCAATCACGGTCTTCAAGTCTTTTTCTCTGCTATGATCAATCCATTGTTTATTTAGGATCCTAGTGTGAATATATACTTGTACCTATAGCTCCATATCAAGCTATCTTATGCAATCCTAAACACAATTGTACTTAAGAATTTATAACTATAGAGGATGACTTTTATGAGGCATGTAATAAATTGTAACCAGTAAGGTATAAATGATGTTAAAAATGTTTTTTGAAGAGTTTACTCTTTTAGACACATCGAGTTATCATTTGAGAAAGGGTTCAATATATAGTCTAAATTTGAAAAAGAAGACTCTAGTAGTAAGAACTATGATAGCAATATTTTCATTAAGGTTTTATAGTGAGTAAAGTCTGGATGGCATTAGCAAGGTTTCATTTGTACATCAGCTAGGGTTCTCACTTTGCAGACCTTTTGATGTGTATTTTGGCTTCATGATCACCTACTTCAACACCATTTCTTGCAATAAGGAGAGAGTGCATCATTTGATACACAATATAGCAGGAAGGGTTGCATCATTGTATCACCTTGGTGGAAGCAAGGGTTTCATAGCTAACTCATCAATTACAACAATTTGAAGCTGCAGATATAGTTGGTAGCAGTCACTTCACAAGTCATTATTATTACAAGAAAGAAGACATCCTCAGGGTATCCATCAACAAGGTACAATAATTCAACACTTCACTGGTATTGTATGTTGTAGCAATCTGGAAGGAAGAATCTCATGGTTCATGTCTTATAAGGGATTTTTGTCAATATTGTTGTAAGGGATTTTCAGAATTGGGGTTGCATATTAGCAATGTATTCATTGTAAATGGGCCATTGTCCCTTGTATGAGAGCCCACATTAGTTTGAAGTTTTGTCATTATAAGAGGGTCATTGTCCTTGGTGCGGGAGCCCACAATTTTTGTCAAATTCAATATCATTTTCAGGTTGGTTGGATGATGTTAGGTAGGTGATTGAAGTCTCTTCAGTTTGGAACCTAAAAACACTTTAGGGTGGTTCTAGGGAATGTTGGAGCTTGCTAGTTGTTGCTAATAAAACCAGGGTGTTCGAGCAACCTTCCAATTAGAGCTAGAAAATTGAATGCTTTTCTAGAGTACTAGTGAGTTGGGGCTTCCATTTTTAGTCGGAGCTAAAGAATTTGAAGTACTCACAAAATTACTAGAAAAGTGTTCAGTTTTTTTTTGTCTTGGATGGGTTTCCACCTAAAAATGATGGTGTCTACTATATATTGCTAATTTATTTTCTATTCACCCCCCTCTCAATATTTTCGACACTAATTTCCTCCCATCCAATTTATGGAGGCTAGCATTATCATATGCTAGTTCTGGGTGCAACAATACAGAGAGTGGAATAAGACACATTCACCCCCATAGATGCACAAGAAATTCCCTAATTTGGCATTACTGACTTCAAAGTGGTTGAAGCCCCATGTGACACCCACTAATGGGTCGTGCCCTATTGAGCCCATTAATGTTGATCCTCCAACTACATGCTAGGGAAGACCCATGATGACCATGATAGTCCTCCTCCTACAATAGACATGGTTAATATTTAGTGTTTTTAAGTTTTGAGCATAGGGTCTTTATGGTTATAGGTTTGACTTTGGTCTCCCATTTATCTTATTCCTATAGTGTGACATCTTTCACCTATCAAAATTGCATTAACAAAAGTTAATAATAGATCTTTGTTGACTTATATATTACAACCAAATGCTCTTAAGAAGGTATGCAAGCTACAAGGCATTCAAATGGAAGAGGATTTACTAGAAAAAGTTGATAATGTTTTAGGTAATTTCTAGATATTTCTTTCAATTCTAATAGTACAACAACTAAAATGGTTGGCACTTCCTATGTACATAATAAGAGAGATGAATTGATAATTACAAAGGTCAAGTTCACCTATTATCTATCATCTAATATGTTGTGTCCATGATATGCATACACGCGATTTTTTAATGCCATTGACTTTCCGTGGTTTGCTAAAATTATTTTAGGACTCAGAATGTGAAATGACAGACTTTCAAATGTTTGGTTTTGTTTCCCTAGGAAACCTTTTTTCTTAGGCTAGGATTGTAGTGTCAAGAGAAACATGGAAATTGAGGCCCTCAAAAAAGTGATGGATTTCCTAGAATCTGATTCTCAGTTGGAACAAGACAATAATATGTCCAGGTACTATGTTGTTTCTCTTTGTTTCCTATAGTTGGTGTTGTCATACCCAAAAGGGAATGTTGCAGAACATGTGCCAAATTTTATTGCGACATTGGAAATTTTTTTGTGTATGGGTTGATGAACAATTGTTGTATATTACATGTCTACAAACATGGTCTCTAGTCAAATGGTATCCTTGAGGACTCTGCACCATCTGACATATTATTTGTATCACGATGGATGGATAATAGACAAATGAGGAACCAGTACCATTACGCACTTTCTAAATTGAATCAAAATTTCAGAGATCCAAAAGCTTCTAAGTGTGGAGGATTAATATAGGAGTGTTCCCACAACTAGACCAATTATATGGTATCAAATTCTGTTGAAAAGGTATTCATGTGTAATAGCTAGTTAAGGGATTTCCAATGGAATTTGAACAGGGTCAAACACACACCACATTGAAAAGTTATGGCTTGTGTAAGTTGAATATAAAAAGGGAAAAATAAGATAAAGTGTTGACACATGGACCAATCATAGGCTAATACATATACCAATGATAGGATTTCATTTGGATTTATGAGAAGGAAACATGTGGTAATGTAGCACGTCATCCATGAAGGTTGATATGTTAAGATTCATAAGGGATTTTAAAATAATATTTTACTATGCCAACTAATCAAATCCTCTAGAATCATGTGCTTGTTGTATGTGCTAGTAAACGTGGCCATAATCCTCTAAGTAAATAAAATATGTGGCTCACATACCACTTATAACTTACCTAATTCATAACATGAAGTATTTTTATGGTATAATAGTTGTTGTAACATGATGGATGTAGGATAAATCCCCACAAATTAACATAAAAATATGTGTTAGACACCTAATCCTTAGCGATTGGGTGAAAATGTAAAATATGTAAATAGAGAAACCTAAATAATTATATTGTGAAGACACCTTGGTATATGAATTCCAGAGTTCACCCCTATCCATGTATATAATGATGCTCACATTAATGAAAATAATATAATTTGGAGTTACCTTCCTAGCTTGACATGGTAAAAGAGTGCAGGTCCCAAATTTAGGCATCTTCTACCCTCTTTGTAACTCCTCATTGTCAATTTAGTGTCATCTTAGGTTGCAAAACTACACCTAAAGGATTCCTTGTCAATACTCTATGCTCAATAATTGACCTCCACTCCTAGAACCCTAACAATCCTTGCAAAAAAAATGATACTATGTCTATTAGTCTTTGTCTTTACTAGTGCCTGCATTCTCGATATGACAAAAATCTAGAGTGATAGAAACAAGGAACCCTTGGTAGAAATTATATGCCTAAATCATTAGGAAATCCTGGAAAAATACTTCAGCCATTGTCTTCAAACTCTGAGTTCGACACATTATATAATTCAATGCTCTTTGTTGGCATCTTTTTCTAGGAAAAAGATATCCATTCACCTAGTTTTACAATCTTAAGTCTTTTTTGAATCCCAAGATGAAGCCATGTTTAAAAAAAAAAACCTTTGTCCAATTGATTCCAAACCAAATGCTGAGAAACATTTTTCAAACTAATGACTTGAATGAAACTTTGTGGCATCTTGAAACAATGATTCCCATCCTTAACTTGAATCAATTATCATCTCTTCCTTCTGAGAACTAGCTCTCCTAGTTGTTTTCAACCAAGTTAAAGTTAGTGATGGTGTTTACACCACAAAACTTGATGGCAGCCTTATCGTAGAACTTGGTCGTGACTTCTTCTTGGTTGATTGTGCAAAGCCACATGCGCTAGTGATTCTCATATGTCTGAGCACCCTAACACTCTTTAGGTAGTGGGACAACACAATTTTATTGATACAACAACAACTTTATGAACAACTTCTCCTTACCCTGTACAAAGCGAAGGAAAGATGCTTGAAGATTGGTAGATTGCCACTTCCCATATACAATAAATCATTTTCTTACGTATTTTTTGCACATGGTGTATGTTTCCCATCCAGAGGATCTATAGATTTTATGTTCATGTGGTTGTAAGAAGAGAATCCTTGACTCAGATCTATGTTCAATTTTTTTTTGGTGCTAAGTTTTTTGGAAAATGCTTGCAAGTTTCTAGAAGGTTGAAGTGTTTTTAACATCTCTGAAATCCTTCTCTTATTCCTAAGATTATACGTTGGTGGTAAACATGTATTCTATCATTTCCATTGTAGTAGTAGTATTGACTGGCCAAGATAACTACAAAGAATGGTCACGAAAGTTGTAAACATACTCTCATTTTTTAGTGACTTATGGAAAGGAATTTGTGAAGGAAAAAGTGACAATGCACCTGCCAAGCCCACATCAAATAAAGAGATTTCCATTTGGGAGAATATGGAAAACCAATATTATGCACTTATTATTTCTTTTATAATGGAATAGGTGAGTCGACATATTATTCCAATTATAAATTCTTATGATGCATTGAAGAAGTTAAAAAAATTATATGACTCACACTCAAAATTGGAAGTAGTTCAATTAATCATCAAATTCTTTAACTTGGAGTTGAAGGATGATGACACCTTTTCCCTATCCTCATAGATCCAATCCATATTACATGATGTAGAAGCCATGAGAGTTAAAATGGGCATCCTTCTCATAACCTTTGTCAAGGCCCTCTGTCCTACATACTCTCACTATCTTGAATTTTTACAACCAAGTTCCCAACTGAAAGACAATACTTTTGACACTTGTGGATAAGTTTGTAGGAAAAGAGAAAATTTTTGGTAAGAGGAAGATAGCTTAGCATTCACTTGAATAATTTTTTTGCCTTGCACATAAAGAGAAGAAGCAATCACATGATTCTTCTAGAGGATGTGGTGGTAGAAGAGGATCTGGAAGGAAGAACAACATAGGCAAGGGGGTAAACATCATCAAGGAGGAGAATATGGAATTCATTGCATTCATTGTAATAGAGATGGACATGATGCATCGACATGTAAAATCCCTTGGGAAAGAATCAAGAAAGAATGAAAATAATACAATGTAAAACATCAAATATAACAAAAGATAAAGCATCTAAATCTGCTCATTACATTGTTTCCCATTGTAATATTGGAGTAACTGAAAATTTATTTCATACTTCATTTGATTCTTGGAAAGATGCTTGGTTTCTTGATATAGGTGTAGCCTACCATATGACATTTTGAAAGGACTTATTTGAATACTTCAGTGACAAAATATATGGAGCAGTATACTTTGCAGACAAGTCAATCATCAAGCCATCTAGACTTGGAACCATCAAGATTAAACTATCTATACTTATTGAATTTCTTCTACATGGTGTACTCTACCTTTCAAAACTACAAAGAAACTTATTTTCCATTGTTCACATTCACCATCAACAACACTCCATTCATATGTTTCATGGTAAAGTAGAGATAAGGAAAGCACCATACACACTTTTGTCATGACTAGAATAGAGGATGAAAGACTATTGAAGTTTCCAAGAACATCTATTCATGCATATAACTCTACATACATTTCTTAGTATACTGATTGTACATTGTCATCTAGTCTTCTTTGAATGCAAGAACTTGAAATCCTAATTATGAAAGTATTTGTTTGTTGAAAAGAAATGGTTTTTCGGTTTTCCAACTATTCCAAGAAAACTAAAGCAATATTAAGCTTATACCCTAGGAAAACATAGAAAACAACCATTTCATGATTCTGCTTCTAAGAAATGTCGAAAAACTTGCAATTTTGATTTGTGTGGCATTATGCCTATTCCTTCTGCAAATGGAAATAAATATATGATGAATTCTATTGATGACTACACTAGAATGTGTTGGGTATACCTATTGAAAAGTAAATCAAAAGCTTCTAAAACTTTCATAAATTTTCATGCATTGATTGAAAATGATGCACAATCACATATTGGATCTCTTCATGCTAATAATGGAAAATAATATACTTCTAATGAATTTGAAAATGATATTCACTAACGTAGGATTCAACATCAAAATATTGTGCCATACTGTCCTCAAAAAAATGGTGTAGCTGAAAGAATGAACAGGACTAAAGTTAAATATGGTTCACTCAATAATGTTCTTCAAAAATGTAAAGCTGATATTTTGGGTTGATGCATTTTTATGTGCAATATATATATATATATATATATATATATAAGTATTATAATTATATATATATATCTCTCTATATATATATATATATATATTATATTATATATATATATATATATATATATATATATATATATATATATATATATATAAAACAGTGGCCATCACATGCTATTAAAATCAAGATCTTTATATGAAATGTGGTATGGCCACATTCCTTCGGTAACACATCTCAGGATATTTGCTTCCACCTACTATGCCTTGATTCCTAAGGAACAAAGAAGTAATCTTAAATCAAGGAATTGAACATGCATCTTTTTAGGGTATTTTAAATGCCACAAAATCATATCATCTCCACCATGAGGTAAATAAGAATTTTATATTGTCTAGAGGTTATATTTATTGAATCTTCCAAGGCTGACAATATTGTTGAGTGACACCCCTATCATTTGGATAGATTCAGTCATGCAAAAAATAATTATGAATTTTCTAATGAGATTCCACATATTGAATGGGGGATCCCTATTTTGGATCAATCTATGTAATCTCCTTATGAAACACTTACTCACCCTCATGAAGTTCTAGCCACTTCTGCAAATCAAGAAGGCCCTTTGAATTGTGTGATTTGGAGGATTGGAGGGATAATCTCGGTAACCCCATCTCAATCAACAGAGAGCCTAAACCATTTCAGAAAGGTCCTCCAAAATGGCTCATTAAAACACTTATACATGTTCATCCTGATGAGGTTGGAAATACAACTAGAAGTTACACTAAACAAAATGGAGGGGATATAGATGATTTTGATTCAGTTTATGATATGGATGTTTCTTATGATTGTGAATTAAATTTGTCTAGTAATTTTGAACCAACTTCCTTTAAAGAAGCATTGTTGAAGGAGTATGGTTCTCTTACAAAGAATGGAACATGGAAGTTGATGGACCCTCCATATGGAACCAAAATAATTGGATGCAAGTGGGTCTTAAAGAAAAAGTATAAATTAGATGGCTCACTTGACAAGCACAAAGCAAGGCTTGTGGAAAAAGGATTTGTATAAACAGAAGGTGTCGATTATGAAGAGACATCTTCCCCCACATCAAAATGGGCTACCATTCAGACTCTCTTTTCCTTAGCAGCTTAGAATGGATGGAAATTCCATCAAATGGATGTAAATACTACTTTCTTGAATGGATACTTGAAAGAAAATGTTTTTATGTCTCAACTAGAAGGTTTTGTTGTGAGAGGGAAAGAAAAAAATAATGCAAACTCATCAAATCCTTGTATGGCCTAAAACAAGTATTGTGAGCCTAGTATGAAAAATTGACTAAGCATATTCTGAAATTAAATTTCAAACACGTTAATCTTGATTGTGCAACCTTTTATGTCAAGAAAGTTGGAAAAAAATTTGTCTATTTTTTAGTGTATATAAATGACCTATTGATAACAGGGAACAAAGAAAACTATATTGCATCCATAAAGAAAGAAGTGAAGAAAGTATTTGAGATGACAGATTTGAGACACCTTCATTACTATTTGGGCATTGAAGTCACCCAACATCTAAGGTATATATTCCTATCTCAAAAGTACACTGGAGAATTTTTTAACAAATTTGACATGGCTAAAGACAACCCTTTTTCCATTATAATGGAACAAAATCTGAAGTTCACATCTAATGAAAGAAATGAATTTGAGGATGCAACTAATTATAGACATTTCGTGGGAAGTCTTATCTACCTCACCACTACCAGACCAGATATTTCATTTTTTATTGAAATCCTTTCCAGGTTTATGCAAAATCCTTGTGAAGGACATTGGTCTATTGCAAAAAGAGTTATAAATTACGGGCAAGTAACTCAAGGCTTTCAACTCAGATATTCATAGGTGGATGACTTCAACTTGATTGGATATTGTGATTCATACTTTGATGGAGATAAGGAGTTGTCTTCTAGAGGTCACACAAATAGTCAATTCCAATAGATTCCACAACAGAGGCAAAATATATCACAGTTGTAGAAGCAACCAAGGAGATTGTGTGGCTCGCGAAAAAAATTAAATATTTGTTGGAGAAATAAGTGAACTCTACTCCTCCTCTAGTCAATAATACTTATGGAATTAAATTGCCCAAGAATACAAAATCCCATGATCAAACTAAACATATGAACACAAAGTATCATTTGATTCGACATCATGTAGAGGCCAAGACTATTCAACTACAACATCGTTTCACAAATGACAAAATTGTAGGCATCTTCATCAAAGCACTTGGAAGAGAAAAGTTTGACAAATTCATAATGGTTCTTGGACTCACAAACACCCCAAATTAAGGGGTGGAATATTAGACAACTAATCCTCAAGGATTGGGAGAAAATATTAAAAATGTAAATAGTGAAATTTTAATAGTTAGAATGGGAAGATACCTTGGTATATAAATTCCAAATATCACCTCTCTCCATGTATAAAATGATGCTCACATTAATGCAAATCACACAATTGGGAGTTACTTTTCTAGCTTGACACTATGGGAAGGGTGGGTGCAAGGGTATATGAACCTCGCTAATATAGATAGGATAATTATCTTATTTTTCATCCATATTGAGGTTTTAAGAGTGGAAAAAATGGAGGAATCAACTCACAGAACAATTTTTAATGGTGGGTCCCAGTTTGGAAAATTGGTGTTTGAAACTTTTCAGAAGTCATTTGAGGCATTAAATGGAATTTTTTTTAGGGGGAATTCATTTCTTAAGTTCCAAAACCCCTATTTTTATTCTACACATAGATACCTTTATAACTATGAAATAATCTCCTTAATCAGCGCATGTATGAAAAAATTATGCCACCCATAAGTTGAGGTTCCTGTTTTGACCACCACGATTAGAGAGGATGTTAAAAAACCTCTAATATTAATGAAAAAGGGTATAGACACATGATCATGATGAATAAGACTCTAGAAAAATAAATTTTGTAACTCTATTTAAGATTTGGATTCAAACTTAACCAATAGTAGGTTATCAAGTTGTGTTATAACCGGACCACTAAGATGAAAAGGGTTTCCATTCCATTCGAGTGCATTTTGTTCCATACATGCGTAGAGTAGCTAGGAGTAGATATAGAGAGAGAAAAAAATATTGTGTATATTTTACCATCCCATGGGCCATAAGTCTCACTCCTTCATACTTGCATCCATTTCCACTCAAATAAAGTGAGAGTAGAGTAGTCTCACCTTCTAGCTAGGTTTTCTCTCGAAAGGGTTTCCTAGGTCATATATTTTATTCATTTTGGTTTGTGATTTTTATTTCATTGTTCTATATTTTTTGTGTATTTTATATATTGCAAGAATAAGAATAACATATTAATTAATGAATCAAGAAATCTAAGGAGAAATTAACCCTCATAGTGTAGATATCTAATTTTAAGTATAATTTTATCATATTTGTTGTGATTAACTATCTGGTGGAATATCCCTAGAAATTTATGGATCATATTGGTATTAGATTAGGTTTCTTTGGGTATATTGGGGGAAGTTGCAGGGGATAAAAATTAGTTAATACGAAAGTCATTAAACCCCAATGATGGCAAACAAATTTGTTCATAACCCTAAAGATTCGATAGAGGAGAGGTTTGCACGACTAGAAGCACAAGTTGCAAACATAAACTAGAAGCTCGAGCTAATAAAATAAGATGGAGGTTCTAACAAAAAGGTCATACCGACACCATATCATAGGGGAAATTGGATGAGCAGGAAGAGCCAAAGAGGGAGTCTAAGAAATAACCCAAAAAGTAGCGACCCAATTCGAGTGTCGTGAACCATTCACAGTCCTTGTCCAAGATGGAAAAGAATGTTGACATCATGCCATATCAAGATGATATTAACACCTTTAATGAAATTCACTAGCTCCAGCAATTAGAAGTTTATATTAGTGTTCATCATATAGAGGAAGAATATAAGATTTTGTTTACTCCACTAAAATTAGAGGGCCATGCCTTGGCCTAGTCGGAAATCCACATGGAAACTCTGAGGTTGGAGAAGATCCTCCAGTGACTAAGTGGGAGGATTTCAAAAATCTCATGAAGTCACAATTTTACCCTATTAAGTATGTATATGACTAGTAGCATTACTTCAAGCAAAGACAAGGGTAGAGTGTATAGGAGTACACCATAGAATTTAGAAAGATAGTCATAATGGTGGGTATTTGCCCAAAGAACCCAGACGTACTCCTCAAGTATTTGGGGGTTATACACAGCCATCTATAGAAGAAAGTGATGTTGTTTAAAACTAGATCGGTGGATGAGGCTTGTGTACAAGCACAACACATGGAAAACATAAGCCAAAAAAAAGGAAGTGAAGTGGGTCAAAGTAGAAGGAGCACCAAGAAGCTTCCAAGGAGGGGAAGAATAAGTGAAAGAGAAGGGGGAGGAATAAAAATACAATTGAAACAACACACCAATGAAAATATCCCAACAATCATTGCAACCACTATAACATTGATGATCATATAGAGAATAAGTGTTGGAAGTTGCATCCAAAGTTGAACCCAAAGAACCAAAAGAAATATTTTAAGAAGAAAAATCTTATGGCTATGCATTCAAGTAATCAGGTAGACAACAAATTGAATGTGAATGATAATGTTTCTTGTATATTAGTGTAGAAGGGGGTGTATTTGTGTATCCTTTAGCAACATGAAGAGGACAAAATGACAAGACTCTTCCATATAAAGATATAGGTCAAGAAGATAAAAATTGATGCTTTATTCAACTCAAGATCATAAGAGAATATCATAGAAATAAATCTGGTCAAGAAATTGGGATTGGAGGGATTGAAGATACATGACCATTCTATCCCATATCCATTGGGATAGGCCAACAATAAGGCAAAAATAAAGGTAAGGAAAAATGTAGAATCAAATATTTTGTTAGTGTTGAATTTATTAATGAAGTAGAATTGGATGTAGTTCCACTAGATGTATGTGGTGTTGTGTTTGGGAATCCTTATATGTACATGTGATATGTTTTCTTCATGTGATGATTCAACAAGTACCACCTCATCAAGGAAGAAAAATATTTCATCATTAATGCGCACAAGGGAAAGTTGAAGATCTTGCCAGTGTTGAAAAATCAGAAAGGAGGAAAGATTTTCTTTATGTTGATAATTACTTGTGATATTCTTATGTTCTTATTAACTTTCTTGTGTTCTTATTTTATCTTAGTTCGTCAATCAATTACCAATAACCATAACATGAAGATAAAAGACACCATATGTAGGCAGACAACCAGGGAAAAACCCCTATTTAGGGGAAAACCTAGTCAACAACTCTTCTTTTAATAATTTCAAGAGATGATCCAAGACTCCTGACCTAGACATAGACTTACTCCAATCACCAAGTCAACCCTTCCCTTCTTTTGCAGATGATACCCTTCAAGTAATAACTCGACGTATTCACTTTGATCTAGCAATAGCATACTTTTGATTTCCCCAACAATAGAACTTCAATCCAGCAGAACTTCGACCCAACAGTAACTTCAACCCAACATCAAATTTGACCCATCATATAGCCCAGTAAATCCACACATGTGAGAGAGAGACAACCCATAAACTTCAAATTTTTTTCTCCAACAAATCTCCTTCTTTTGCAACTTCACATTTTTTCTTCTACCTCTTCTTGGATATTGAATTTGTGTGCAAGTGTCTTCCAAATGAATCGAAATGATTTGTATATATACCATTTTATAGATTTCAAATTACTCTCATGTAGGCCGACTTGATCAGGTAACGGTGACAAATGACTTATTTTACTCAATAATAATTCTTTTTGCATGATTCAAAAGCCCAAGAAGGGTCTCTTTAAATAGATAATGACTCTAATGACTCAATATAATACCTATAAGTCCTCAATGGGGATTTTGACCTAGAACATGATGACCCAAGCATAAAACCCATCCTTTAATAAGTCATAATCATAATAATAATAAAAATGTTTGTCTTTCTTTTGATAAATACATTTCATTATAACTCAAATACAATTATGAATAACAAACCTAGTTACATTGTTCAACACTCCCTCTTAACCAGGGAGGTATTCATATATATACAAGTACATGGAAGATCTCAAAACACATGAACCACAAAGATTTTAGGAACACTCAATGCCACAGACAAGATTCTTGACCAAGGAAATCTATTCGAGTGGGGCTAAGATGGACTAAAGCTTTTAGCCTCTCTAGGTACCATTAGGTTTACTTGCTAACCATCAACCCAGGGAAATAAGTGTGTAATGCAAGATCAGATCTCTATTATCAACGCCACCCTCCCTATTTCAGGAACTAGTCATCAACACACAGGGCGGCTAGATGTCCTCCCAAGAATACACTATGCCTCAACACATCAAATATATCTCGATCAAATAGATCAGTAACATTGAGCATGATTCCAAAACTTCGAGAGATTTTCCTGAAAAATCACAACCCCAATCAGCAACAAAATTTCAAATACATAAGTAAACACAAACCTTCAAGGTATTCAATCATCTTGATGTTGCTTCAAAATTTATCATGGTAGGACTTAGAGGCTTCCTAAATGAATCTCGACAGAATATTCTTTCCTACTTCACATACAACAACATATTCTACAACCAAAACCTGCTTTCCTTCTTTCAACAACACCTCAATATACATTCTCCAATTTCTTCTTCGAGGTATCCATCATGACTACAATATGCCCTCCCTCTCAACTTCGGAGATATACTCTTTCCTTTATCCAGGCTCCCTCTTAACTTAGGGAGATTAACTCATTTTCCATAGCATTGGAGAATATTTCATGACTTCATCTTTTCTTATCAAGGTCATCATCATTCATATAACTTCCTTTATCTTGCTTATCAATCAAACCAACTTTATTTGTGAATATCTTCAACCTCTTGCAGATTATGTACCTGCACAACTTAAACCGCAAGTACAACCAAATACATATATAGAAGCATGAATTTAACTATATCATAAGTATACAATAATGGAATAATTGGACTTTAGACATCAAATACCTAAACTTTGCTAGATTCATAATCAATAAGAGACACATACTTTTATACATTAACTTCTTGCTCAGGTTAGGTTATAACCCCTAGATCACAGCAGTAACTCAATCAAGATATCAGTATCATTATATCTAAGGCCTCAATATTTCTTCCAGAGATATGACATACTCTACTATAATATATTCCAAAAACTAGAAGCAATTCAAACAACTATACTTGTAATGCATCTAACAACTTTAGAATTCATATGTTAGACTTCTACTAGGATTTAATGCAAACCCTAGATTCCATATTTTAGACACTCAGCCTTAGATGTCAACAAATAAAACAAAACACAACATAATATAATATAATCAACTTCTACTAGGGTTTGTTATAAACCCTATATTTTATCATCATAATGTAAACAATATCACCATATTCTAGAATGTCAAACTTCTACTAGGGCTTAGTTACAAACATTAGAACTTATGAACATCAACAATTAGGTTAGCACATATACATATCTAGGATAATCATGCACAAACATATCATAACAACATATATTAGATAAACCCAAGACATAAATACATTAAAGTCAAACATATAACAATCTTGATTGGGCTAGGGTTTTGATCAGATGGGGAAATATACACCTAGGGTTTCATTCCTAGGGGCTTACTCTCGATGCATAAGGATTTTACTTATACACCTTAATTTACCAAAACTTCAAGGTCTAGGAATACATTACCATCCAACCCTAAAGGACTAGGTTTTCCATAACAATATTAAAACTCCAAACGTGACATTTACCATCAAAACCCCAAACATCAAAAGAATAGTATTTTCTAGATTTCATCAGTAACCCGGTGTAGACTAGGGATTTCACATTAGCATTGGCATACCCTTAGGTTAGGGTTTTACAGAGAAACTATTAGGGTTCCATAAACATGATGATTTTAATGAGGGTAGATTAAATCTAAAGATTAATCTCCCAAAATAAGAATCTTTAATATTCAAATGTCCTAGACATAATGATGTTAGTATCGTAGAACAAATTATTAAAAGGAATGAATATAACTTTATCACAAAGTGAAAAAAATATTATGGTCTAAAACATACCTTTGAGTTGTTCTCTAGACAAACCTTATAGGACATCAATTCCAATGCTTTGTCTTGTGATATTTTTCCCATATACCTTGAGTACATCAGCAAGCTTTTGCTAAACAAGGAAAATATAAAAAGAAATGATATTAGCATCTAATACAAACACATTTAGATAGGAAAAGGAAAACCAAATATAAAAGATAATACAAGGAGTAAGATACTTATCTTTCGAAAAATTATGAGGGCTCCCAAGTCAATCCAATCTCAAGGGATACCTATAAATTTAACAAAACAATTCAACAATGTTTTTCCAAAGCATGTTAAACCTATAAATTCTCGAAATCAAAGAATAAATTAAAACAATTTAAAACTTAAAGCAAAAGGATATGTAAGGGATAGAGTCCCTCGAAAATAGGGTTTTGACTTCAGATTCTTCCATCTTTTTGTTCTTTGGTGAACCTTTGTTGGAAATGTTTTCTTGATCCCTATTTCTTCTTGGATTCCAAATAATTACTTCTATGGTGACCCATCTTGTGACAATAGTAGCATTCATTCTTGGATAGGTCTATCTTCTTCCTTGGCCCTTTGGACTTCTTGAAGGTTCATTTAATCTTTTGATGAGCAGAGTGGGAATTTGATATTTTCTCTTCTTCACTCTCCTTATTGCTTACTAAAGATATTCGGACTTCTTCTTGACTGCATGCATTTTCGAATGTAAGAGTATCCTTCATAATCTCTTGAGTGGAATCTATGTTGGATATAAATGGGATGAGGATATCCTTTATTCCATCCACTATTAGGCTCATGAAAAAAATATTTGTTTCTCTAAACTTTTTTTTTCACTACTTCACTTAATTCATTTGTAGGCTTCTTTACTTTTCCTTTGACTAGATCCAAGACATATTTTTTTCTCAAGGATGAGATCTATCCTCTTTTTCCATGCCCTAAAATTGGATGCTCCTTCTAATTTGTTTTCTCCCTTTATAGAGTTAGACATGGTTCTTGAAGATAGTAGGCTTATCTCCTTATATAATCCCCTTTGATGATCCTTATTCAACTTCTTAAGGTTTCTTTTTCTCCTTTCAATAGATCTTCAGGCTGCATTTTTCCTTATTCTTCACCTTAGCTCTGATACCATGTTGAAAAATTAGAAAGTAAAAAATATCTTCTTTATGTTGATAATTATTTGTGATACTCTTATGTTCTTATTAACTTTCTTATGTTCTTATTTTATCTTAGTTCATCAAGAAACTACCAATAACCATAAGAAGAAGATAAAAGACACTAGATGTAGGTGGAAAACCAAGGGAAAACCCACATCTAGGAGAAAACCCAGTCAACAAATCTTCCTTTAATAGTTTCACGAGATGATCCAAGACTCCTGAGCTAGACATAAACTTCCTCCAATCACCAAGTCAACCCTTCCCTTCTTCTACATATGATAACCTTCCAGTAATAACTTCGACCTAGTCACTTTGATCTAGCAGTAACAAACTTTCGACTTCCCCAACAACAGAACTTTAATCCAATAGAACCTCAACCCAACAATAAGTTTAACCTAGCAAATAGCCCAGTAAATGTGCACGTGTGAGAAAGAGACAACCCAGAAACTTCAATTTTTATTTCCTCAACAAATCTTATCCTTCTTATGCAACTTCACACTTTTTCTTCTACCTCTTCTTTGATATATAACTTGTGTGTGAGTGTCTTCCAAATGAATCAAACTACTATGTATATATAACCTTTTTTGGAGTTTGAATTACTCTCATGTAGGCCAACTTGATCAATTAAGGGCTGACTTGGTGTGGAGATGACAAATGACTTATTTTACTCAGTGATAATTATTTTTACATGATTCAAAAGCCCAAGAAGGGTCTATTTAAATGGACAATGCATCTAATGACTCAATATAAAACCTAGAAGTACTCAATGGAGACTTTGACCTAGAACATGATGACCCAAGCATGAAACCCGTTCTTTAATAAGTCATAATCATAATAATAATAATTCATTTTATTTCTTTTGATAAATACATTTCATTATGACTCAATTACAATTATGAAGACTGAACCTTGTTACATTCTTCAACAACTAGTAAGTGCCAACCAGGCCACAAAGTTGATTATTTCTAGCAAGGAATATAGAAAATCATTATATAGAAGAGTCCATAAGAGCTAAGTCATACATGGAGGGGTGCACTAAGGAAAAAAATAAAACAAGAAGAATTTCTACATTTGTACAAGGGTTTTTTCCAAGAGCCTAAAGGGCTACCACCCAAGAGGGAAGTGGAGCACAATATCTAATTGCTATTGGAATATTTGTTTCCAAACATTGGGTTGTCAAGAAGTTCATTATAGAGGAAAAAGAGGTGAAAAAGAAGTCGCAACCTCTACTAGAACAGGGTTTCATTTGACCAAATACTCACCATGTGGGTAACCCATCATCATTGTGCCAAAGAAGGATGGGACTTGGTAGATTTGTATTGATTACATACTATTAAAAACCATCACGCTCAAGAACAAGTATGCCTTGCCTATGATAGATGATCTATTGGAATAGTTGCAGTAAGACAAATACTTCATCAAGGTGGACTTACAGTTACAATATCACTAGGTTAAGGTCAAATAAGAATATACCTAGAAGACCACCTTCAAAACCAAGTAAGGTTTGAATGAGTGGTTGCATGCCATTTGTTCTACGCAATGCACCAACTACATTTACGAGGTTAATGAATGATATCATATGCCCTTTTATATATTAATTTGTTATTGTCTATTTAGATGATATACTAGTATTCAATTCTACCTAGGAGGAACACATATCACATTTGATGTAGGTGGAAATGACATTAGAGAAGCACAAGTTGCTGGAAAATCTCGAAAAATATGACTTTGCATAGTGGTATTTGGTGCATCTAGGATATGTGATAGGAAGAGAGTTGAAGATAGATATTCCCAAGATGGATGTCATCATGAAGTGGTCAATGCTTACTAATGTTTCTAAGGTCAAGATTTTTATTGGGGAAGTACAATACCTGAGGAAATTCATATCCTTGTTTTTAGCAGTTTTAGCATCACTCCACACCATAGCAATGAGTGGTAAGATTTTCTAGTGGAGAAAGGGTTAACAGAAATCCTTTTAGGAGTTAAAGAAGAAGATTAGTGAACCACCGATTCTAGAATTTCCAACTTGTATCAGTACTTCAAAGCGGAGATAGGTGCAAGTGGGTACACTATGGGGGCAATTTTAATGCAGAGAGGAATGCCTGCATGCTACCATTTTGAAGTATATCATGGGGTGGTTCTTAATTACCTTACCTATGACAAGGATCTCTATGCCCTATTTTTGTCTGTGAAGAAGTGGAAACACTATCTGATGGAAAAGGAGACAGTAATCAACATAGATAACCACCCACAAAATAAGTTGTAGGCAAAATTGTAAGCTACAACAAACTAGGAATTACAATTGGATGGGGTTTTCACAATAGTTTCATTTAGTGATGAAGTACAAGAAGGGAAACACAAATAAGTTGGCCTACATGTTTTCAATGCCACCCATATCAAAGATCACAAATTTGGTAACTCTTATGCACATGGAGCCTTTCATCCATGATGCATCTAAAGAGGCATACACAGAGGATGAGGAATTCAAGGAGGTGTTTTAGAAGTTGCAGAGCTAGAGTCAAGTACATGATGGTGAGAACACAATTGATTACCATCTCCATAGTGGGTAAATATACAGGTTATATACGTTATGTGTTCCTAAATGTGAGAAACTAAATTTGGTTAGAGAGGCTCACACCTTCAAGGTTGCAAGGCACTTTGGTGTAGAGAAAACAATGACTAAAATGCATGAGATATGTGTATTGGCCCACGATGCAAGAAGAGGTAGCTAGATTCATTAGATGAAGCATGATTTGTTGTACCAACAAGCCTAGTAACAGGAAACATGGTATATATCATCCCTTGCATTTACGCATTCATCATTGGGAAAGCATTTCCATGGAATTTGTTGGAGGTTTACCAACAACAAGGAACGGACATGAATACCTCTTTGTGGTAGTTGGCAGGTTCAGAAATATGTGTGTTCTAATTCTGTTATGAACCTAAATATCATAATAATAATAATAATAATAATAATAATAATAATAATAATAATGAATAGTTAATAAAGAGATTGTGAAAGGATATGTATCCGTGAAAAGATGTGACTTCTTATGAAAGGGAACCCTTCCCTAGTATTTATACAAGACCCTCATTTGTAATCGAACAATATTAATTCTTTCATACATTATACAGTATATTATATTTTATCCTCAATGGATTACCTTATATTCCAATTATTTTGGTTAATTAACTCGTGAGCCAGGTTTGGCTATGACATTTCATATTAGAGTTTTGTTCTCTTATCTCAACATTTAGCCACACTATTATTAACATTTTTTTAATCTGACCTTTGGTCCAACCTTGTTTTTTCATAATTTATTTGGTTATCTTCATCTTTAACTACATTTCACATTTTTTAACTAAAAGTTTAGAAATTATGTTTAAAATAACGTTTTGTGGCAAAAAAAAAAAAAAGCATGAAGTTAAAGATAATGCATAGTTAAAAAGGATCCCTAACAATATTTTATACCCTAAGAACTTAAAGAAAAACGTGATAATTATGCTATAAGGCGTTCCCTCTGAAATCAACTATCCTAACTGCCTCCTTGTCATAATCTGTACCATTAGATATTTTGTTAGACTATTGAGTTAAGATGATCCGTCGATTTGAATTGCATGACGGTTGCTAGCTTTCCCAACTGTACAAACTACTTTGGCTGGTGAGTCAAATGTGTTTATTTCCCCCTGCATTTTGCTTTGGATAGCTAATCAGTTGCAACCACTTGGGATAGTTACTCTAGATAGTGAGTCAAGCATGTTCGTTGCAACTGCTTTCGATTGTTACTTTGACTGGTGGAACTTATGCGCTTGGGATTGTTTCATGTACTCAGTGTGCTTGAGATGGGAAATTTTTCAGAAAGAAAACAAGGCATTCAAGAGTGTAGAGACTACCTTGTTTGGATCTATGCTCAGGCTTGTTGCATGTACTCAGTGTGCTTGAGATGGGCAATTTTTCAGAAAGAAAACAAGGCATTCAAGAGTGTAGAGACTACCTTGCTTGGATCTGTAAGTCGTCTCGATGTTGAAGGGGAATTTATAATCTTCCTCGAGGTGGATGTCCTCTCCCACAATCTTGATGCTCTCCAGGTCTCTCTGATTGTGTAGTCACACAGCTAATTGTGTAGTCACGCAGTATGGATAGGAGATCCATCTCTCTGGTTCAATAATTGATGACTTGACTTCGAGGCTCATAGATTTCAGAGCTCTTGTCTAATGATGCCAATGCTAATTATTAATATGATGCGAATGTTAAGAAATCTAAACCACACAAAGAAACCATGAATGAAGAAGTCGAGAAAGTTTTGACAGTTTAAGAGAAACCACTTCAACATAGACAAATCGCACCCCTATTCTTTCCTGTCAGACCGCTTAGTGGGGTTGCGTAATTTGGTTTGAAGAAAAAGCAGTTGTGGATGAAGAGAATTTTGTGCTTTTTTAACTTCTATTTGGCTGGGCTTACTTTTTTATTATAAATTCCATGACAAGTTCTCAAAAATTTAGCACGGGTGATCTACACTAAAATTGAAATTCGACTTGTACATATTTTTCTTACGAGTTTTAACTGATAAAAATATAATTTTATCACTAATATAAACAATATTTTATTTGTGTGGCCTTTCAAGGTCAACTTTAGTTTAGGGTATTACAAAAGGTATTTTTAATGGTTTCACCAACAAGGTGTTTCACAATAAATCAAAATAGAATATTCTTCGGCATCAAATTCCTTTTTTTGCTTTGTGATCGTTGTTTTCCAGTATTTTGTTTTATTTATAGAAAATATATTTGTTGCTGGATATTTATTTTAGATCATTGGAGAATATTTAATTACTTGAAAAAATTTAATTACTTGATAAAAGTTTTAGGAAGGCTCATTTTGGCGGATTATTTGGCATCCGATGCTTGTCATTCTTTATAAGTATGGTTTTTATTGCCATGTGGCCCTATTATGAGGATTAATTATTTAAACAAACAGTTGTATTCTTTGTTAAGTCATCAAGATGTCTCTCATTCTTTATAAGTATGGTTTTTATTGCCATGTGGCCCTATTATGAGGATTAATTATTTAAAAAAACAATTGCATTCTTTTTTAAATCATCAAGAAATAACTAAGCTCAAGTAGTTCCTTTTACTTCACAAAATTCTATTAAGGAATGCAAATTTTTTAAACCCTAAACTTCATAATTAGTCTGTATATTGAGGATTATTATCATTTGACTCAATTTCCTGTAGTATTTCAGTTAATTAGATTTATTTATTTTGGAATAGTTTAACATATGGGTTGATAAAAGCTAATAAACATTTATTATCA
>APFE031665689.1:181219-233705 GCA_000404065.3 Pinus taeda
GTGAAAGGCAAGATATTTCGGAAAGGAAAAAAATCATATATTATATATATAATGAAATTAACGACTTACAAGTAATAATTGAGGATTATGAATGCATATCTCAATACAGTTTTCTAATTATGTATAAAAATGAGATCAACATAATTCTCAAGTTACCATGGTTTAGAACATTAGGTTCCTTCATATTAAATACTGAGAAGAAGTTTTTTATTTTTCCCTATAAGAAGAAGAAGGTGACACTTCTTGATATTATAGTGAAGTCAAATTCAACAATACCTTTATCAAAAGCCTTGAAGGATATATCAAAAGTGATCATTCACAAAAGCCAAAACTTAGTGCAAAACAAGAAAAAAGAAGTTGGCAAAATCATCGCTGAAAAAATTGAAGAGATTTATTGCCTCAAGGACCACAATGAAAAATTACTTATGAAAATTAAGAAGCTTAAGATGGATAAGAAGCTACTAGAAAACAAACAAGTTATTGAGACAAAATCATCGAAGTCTTCATGTAAAATGTCCAAGTTGAGGAGAAGGGAACAAATACAAATCCCATGAATCTTATGGCTCAAAAAAAGGTCAAACCAATTGAAGTCAAAAGATACTCAGATACCGCAATACATACAACAAAAATTCCAAGTGAACATCCAACTATCAATGAAGCAACATCAGTATGTTAAGGAAATCATACGCCTAAAGTAAATCAAGGAATCACCACGAGCATGATAAGGGAAAATCAACTCACAAGAACTCTTTATCGACATCCAAATCACAAGAGAAAACATCTTAACTAGTCAATGTATCTATATCACTCAAGACAAAAACAACATACTTATGTTCCAAATAATGTTGGTGTCAGCACAATTAAGTCTTGTGATCATAGTTCATCTCACGTATTAAGTAATTGCAAAGATCCACAAAATATTAACTTGGAATGGTTATATCATTTTAGAGTGTGACCATTCTATACCATAATTAGAAATTCATCACCTTGTAGCTTCAATAATTCAAAAAGTTGTGAATAAATTACATACAAAGAAAAATATAAACATGTATTTTCATCAATATGTTTTGAGAAAAAAACATTTCTAAAGGGGAAGGAAATGTTATGAAAATAAATATAATGATAATAATAATAATAATTAATAGTTAATGAAGAGACACATGAAAGTACATGTCCCTATGAAAATATGTGACTTCTTATGAAAGGGCACTTCTCCCTAATATTTATACAGGGCCCTCATTTGTAACTGAACCATATCAATTATTTCATACACTATTTAATTTATTATATTTTATACTCAATGGATTACTTTATTTCCAATTCTTTTGGTTAACTAACTCATGAACCAATTTAGGCTATTATAAATTCCCTATAAAAATACCAACAGTGGGTAAGAAGTAGTGAACTTGTTCTTTAAACATGTTTGTATGCACTTTGGCATACCAAGGAGCATTCTTTTAGACAAGGACACAAGATCTATTTGTGCATTTTGGACTACATTGTGAGAGAACATGGAAACAAAGTTGAAGAGTTGTACAACATTCCATCCATAGAAATATGGGAAAATAGAAGTAGTCAATAGGACATTGGTATCAGAAGAATCAGAATGCTTGGGATGAAAATATGGTAAATATATAGCACACTTATAACAAATCAATCCACGCTTCTACTGGTAAGTCCCCATTTGAAACTTGTTTTGGATATTTTCCATCTTCACCTTTGGATATTGCATACGAACAATAAGGAGGAGTGAGGGAGGCTCTTATAGGAGATTCCTTAAGGGTAGAAAAAATTCTTGAGAAGATAAAGCAGATACATACACAATTACACAAGACATTGTATAAGCCACGAGAAAAATACAAGGCCATGAATGATTACCAAAAAATAGAGAGATCATTCAAGGTGGGAAACAAAATATGGTTACAATTGAACAAGGAGAGGTTATAGGATCCTGGTAAGAAAATGAAGGCTATGTGGTATGGCCCTTTGAGATGCTAAGAAAGGTGGGAGATAACTCCTATAGACTTAGCCTACCCCCATACATGTGCGTTTACTCTGTGATGAATGAAGAAAATTTGAAACTCTATTAACCTTCTTGTTGGATCAGGAAGAAGAACGGATTCTACCTTTTGTAGAGGATTTGACACTAGAAGTTCAGGAAAAATTAAAAAAGGATACAGCTTTGTAAAATATGTCTATAACTACAAGACAAGGGCAACATGACCTTTGGCATATTAGGTTGAAAGGAAAACTACCAAGCAAGGCTAGATGGTAGACCATATAGAAAGTGGAAGAAAATTCTCCTCACCTTATTAAATATAAGATGCGGAGGACCAAGACCCTCTAAAAATGGGTATGTATGATATGGATAGGATCATTATGTTAGTTTTCATCTATTGAGGCTTTTGTTATGGAAAACTTGGAGAAATAAGCTCATGAGACCGTCTTTACCAGTGGATCTTAATTTGGCAAATTTAATTCTAAAACCTTTTGAAAGCAATTTGAGGCATTAAATGGATTTTTTTTTGGGGGGGGAGGGAGGGTAAAAATTTCTACTTATGCATTGCACCCCCAAGAATTATTCTTAACACATACACCTTTCCAATGATGCAAGAAATACCTCAATTAGAGTTTGTATTCAAAAGTTATGTCTCCCAGAAATTGACCTTCTTATTTTGACAACCATGATTCAAGAGGATGTCGCGTCAACCCCGATTATTCATGGAAAATGGACTAGACATGTGATAAATATGAATAATACTCTAGAAATTTTTATATAATAACTCTAGTTAAGAATTGAAGGAGTCAAACATAACCACTAATAGCTATTAGGTTGTGTCATAACCGAGCCACTAGGAGGAAAAGGGATTCCATTATATTTGAGTGCATTTTGTTTCATATATGAGCCAAGTAATTGAGAGTGGAAAGAGACAGGAAATAGAGAGGGCTTGTATGCCATAGTAGTTTACGAGGCATAAGTATCACTCCTTTGTACTTTCATCCATTTCCATTAAGAGAAGAGAGATCAAATCAACCTCACCTTCCAGTTGAGTTTTCTATTGAAATGGTTTCTTAGGGCATATCTTATGTTCATGGTAAGTTTTGAGTTTTATTTCAGTGTTCCCTATTTTTCACAATTTTTTACCTATTGCATGCATAAGCATAACATAGTTGTTAATGAATCTAGAAATCTAATGAGAAATTAACCCTCATACTGTAGATTTCAAATGTTAAGTACAATTTTATCAAATCTATTGTGATGAACTATCCAATGGAATATCCATAGCATTTTACGGATCACCCACCCACTTCTCCAAAACTGTAGTTCATTACCACTAGGCTATGGACTATAGCATTGTTATAAAATGAACTAAAAATCTTATAAGGAACACACAACATTATTTTATATGAAGAAAACAGACAAGATAGATTTTTTTTGGTCAGAGGCCAAAGAGGGTTGTTAAAGATATGTTATGGTCTACCTAGAAGAACTATAATCATACTTTTTCATATTGGAAGCTCATTAATTTATATAAAGAAGGCATATTGAAGTAATTTACATTGGAAATAATGGTTCTATTTCTCTTTTGAAGCGAGCATGGAGAAGTACCCCATGAGGGGTTGAATCAGCTATCATTTTTTTAGTATTGTTTATATTTTATTGGTGCTCTTCTTAATTTTAGTCATTTAAGTAGGCTTATTTAACTTATTTTTTTCCAAAGAAAAAATCAGTAACTTTCTATTAATAAAAATGAAAAGTTACATTGAGTAGATGCATAAGGCATTCAAGAATTGTCCCAAGGGACCTTTGTATGTACAAGACACACACATAGTAGAAAAGCTACCCAAAAATAAAATTACAAATTACCAGATAAACTGGACTTTTCTTTTTTGCCTTTTTTCTTTTGAACTTTTTGCCAAACCCCAAGTGATGGAGTAGTAAAGACAATTGTCAATTCATTATTTATGGAGATGTTTGTAACTTCTTAATCTAATTCATAGCTTTCATATACGTGAGATCGCTTAACTCCACCTGTGTCTTAATTGTTATTTTTTTCCTCTAATTAGTTTTCAAGGGTCAGAACAATTGTTGACTTATTTGGATTCTCTGCTTGTTTGTTCTATTCTTCCTCCTTTTTATTCGCCCTCATCTTGACATCCTTGTCGTTTTCTTGTCTTTTCTTGTTGTTGGGTTTCATCCATTTCTTCATCCTCATCATCTAACGATGGGGGTTTTTGGGAATTTCCATCCTTTTTGTTTTTGTGGTCTCTTCTTTGTTTTCTTCTTTGCTTGTTTGCATGTGTTTTGCAACTGCCCTGTTTGATGGAAAACCCTACATCCTACATCTAAAGGTAGTGTTTTCAAAATATAACCACTGTGTCCACCTAAAATCTTTGTGTGTCAAATGAATACAATATGAAAGGCCTTTTCTTAATTCCATATCCACACAGATACAGGAAAAAGTGAAGATCCCTTTGTCCATTCTTTCTTGATCGATCTTTAGGAACGCTCCCAAAGAGTTTCTAATGCCTTCTAGGACCAAATGGTGCCAAAATGGTAGTGGGAGATTATGTAGCCTTACCCAAACCAACATTTTTGTAACCACCATTAAGTTTGCATCAAAACCAGGGAACAATGGGGTTACGAAGAGACATGCCCTTCCCCAAAACTATGGTTTGTCATTTATGACATGATTGTAATCTTTTTGGGTATCAAACTGAACCACAAAAAAAAAAAAATTCACACAGATAAATATCGTATTCTCTGTTCTAGTTGAGGTAGATCCACTCTCTTAACTCTTTAGATTTGGGCCAGAAACCATTAAATCGAAAAATGATAGTTTTTTCTTGTAAAGTATTGAAGATACCACTTATTTCTGGTAATTTTATGGATAATTCTAGAGCTTTTTCCATCTTTTCTACTATGTACAGACCTGGGATTGTCATATTTGGGATTTTTTTGTCCTGAGTGCTAGCTTTCCCTCTTAATATGTCCTTGAAAGAAGCATGACCCTTGTCTTTTGATGATGATCTGGATGATGTGCTTGCTCCTAGGGCACCTCCTTGTAGTCATAGATTCTAGATAATGGTAGAGTTCCTTTGAATACCATAGTCTTTCAAATGGATATGTTCCTACAACACTTTCCCAAAAAAAATTCAAATTTTGTAATGAAGAAGAAATACCTGTGACATTTTGGGCATTTTTCTTCAGATCTGTCACTTGATCCGTACTCTAGATCCATAACCTTATCGATTTCCTAGAAACAGTTTTGATAAAAACCTAATACAAATCCTCTGAATCTGGGTCTGCCCCTCTTTTGTCGCCTCTGGAATTTTTTCCCTAATTAAACTCATGCTAGTTTTCTATGCATTTGATGGTTGGGTCCAAAACCCCAAGTTGTATGGGACTATGCTCGTCTCAATCTTTGCTCGTTCCATCAAACTGTGCCCTTTGATGTTGGAGATGGCCTTTTTCTTTGCATGCAGTGCCTGACCACTGCTTGGCCATGGTGCAGATTCATAGACTGTCCCAATGGAAGAAAAACCATTGTCTACATCCCATCTCTCCTCCTATAAATGGATCTAGGAGTTTGGGCGCAAGAAAATGGAGTATGAAATATTTGTATTCACTCTCGCAGACCTTGATGTACTAAAGCCGACATCGAAGACCCTGTTTAGGCGCGAACCTTTGAAAAGGAGCCATGCCTGAACTAATGGTTGTGTCCAAAACATGACTCATATTGATGGGACCTCATGAGAACCAACTGCATATATCTGTGCAGAGCAGTTTTGTGGCAAGAGAATGTCAGAGGTGAGGCCATGACAGACTCCATGTGTGAATAGAAGCATAGACTCCCTTCGCCCTTGGTGATCAAATGCATAAGAAGAGGTCTAAAACCTAACTACAACGCAGTATCCCTCACAGCATTTCGCCAAAACCCTAACGCTCTACATATTCCCTCGAAGACCATCGACTTATTTAACTTTATTAAGACAATGTTTTTCATTAAATTGTGAGAAGTTTAGAAGTTATGTATATTAATTCCAGTTAGTGTAACAAGCAATTTTAACACTAACTCTAAATCAAGTTGGTATCAAAGAAGGGTTGATCAAGGATTTGAAAGCAATGTCTTTTAATTATAATCAGCTCTAGGCTCAAGCGGGAAGAAGGATCGCTCAAAAATTTCAATCTCAATATTATTATATGACATACATTTCAACAACAAGTAATGGAACATGAAGGAGAAGAAAATCTCATCAAGTCTAATGGATGTTTCAGAAATATTTTTTTTTACATGAAATCCATTGTGAAAGAGTTATATACAAGGAATGGAGGAAGAGTGGAGAAGGCCCAAGTAAAGTTGAAGAAAAATAAGGTGGTGGTGACACTCCTCAAACTCCTCCTCCTCCATATTCTCCTCCATATGCATCACAAAAAATAATACTAGAGAAGGATGATTCTAATTTTCCTTTGTTAAAATTAGATATAAATTTTGATTTGCCAAATATATAATGGAGAGCTTGATGCAAATAAATTCAATTATTGGATTAGGAAAATTTAAGTATATTGTAGGGTTCAAAGTATTGTGGATTAAGAATAAAAATCCCATCTACCTACTCTTCAACTATGAGGCACAACACTGATATGGTGGAAGAGTAAGACACAACAAGATCTTCTTAAGAGAGGTAAAATGGTATCTTCTTGATATGAATTTAAAATTGTAGTAAAAAAATATTATCCTTTAGGATATATGCAACAAGGAATATTGGATTGGAAGAGTTTAAAGCAAGGCAAGGGACAAAAATGTGCTGGATTACACTAAAGAGTTCAAGAAGAGGGAATTTAACATTGGGAATTCCTCTTTATACATAATAATTTTTTAAAAGTATATTGGCAATTTGCATAGTTATTTGAGGCATTATTCTTATGTTTAACCCAACTAATCTTGATGAAGTGTGTGTCCAAGCTACTCACATTAAGTCGACAAGAAAGAGTGTCTGGGGAAACTTCTCAAAGAAGCCAATTCAACTAGTGGAGGGAAAGAACAAAGAAAAAGGTAAGGAGAAAAGAAAGCCATAGTGAAGCAAGAAGATGAGAATCCTTCTTGATCACATTGTGAAAGGAAAGGATGTGATGATTCCAATTGTTGGAACCATAATCAAAAACTAAAGAAAAATTGCTTCAAGGATAAGAATGGTAATATGCATACCACTACTACAATCCAAAAGTATCTTAGATCATATTTGAATGATGAAACCAATGCGATGGCCATGGGAATACAAGATATATCTTATTTTCTATTTATATCTCTACTATCCATCCTTTACAAGCTAATACAATGTCTGGTCAAAGGAAAAAAAGGTAAGTTATTTAATATTGTACTCATGTCAAAACATACAAAGACTGATACACTCTTTGAAAGTGGTTCATGAACTAAATATAATCTCTAAAGAAATTACTAAGACATTAATATTATAAATTAAGCTTCATCCAAAATAATATCCTTTAAGATAGATATGTGAAGATGCTAAGATACAGATATATAGATAATGTTAACCTTGATTTGTAATTACCTCTAAGTTCATAGATGAGGTAATGTTAGATGTCATGCCACGTGATATTTCTGAAATTGTTTTGGTAATTCCTTATTTATATTACAAAAAATTATCTTCTAAAGGGAGGAAAACAACAATCAAATGGAAAACATTGGAATTGAGTATATTGTAAGAGCCCATTATTTGAAGTCTAGCTTGTCTCTTACTATTACAACACAAAGGAAAAAAATTCTAAATGCAAACAAACATTTTGTACTCATGTATGTAAAAGCTAAGGATGATGATAAAAACAAATATTTCTTGACTCAAGATTTGCATACCAATACTATGACATGTACCAATTTTGTAGAGAATTCTCCCATTTCTCTTATTTCTAGAGTGCATCCTCCTAAACCTGTAAAAATGCCATAAACAAAGGTTGCTTACATATATTTATTGATTAAGGTACTACAACCAGATGTTGTTAAGGAGCTATGTAGCCTGCGACGCATTGAAATGGAATAGGCTTCACTAGAAAACAATGATAGTGTTTTAGGAATTGCTAGAATATTTCTTTCAATTCTGATAGTAAGGTAGCAAAATTTGTTGGCACATCTTGTGTACATAATATGACATATCAATTAGCAATAACAAAGTTCAAGTTAACCCATTATCTATCATCTATTACACTGCGTCAATGGTATGCATAGAAATGGTTTATAATTCCATTGACTTACAATGGTTTGCGGAAAACTAATTTAGGAGTTAAAATGTGAAAAATGAAATTGAGATCCATACGTTGAGTCTTGTTTCCCTAAGAAAACGTTTTGTTATGGTTGGGTTTGTAGTGTCAAGAGAAACAAGGAAATTAACAATTGAGGCCCTAAGGAAAATAATGCATTTCCCAACATCTAATTCTTAGACATAAGAGGACAACGTTATGTCTAGGTACTATGTTGTTGTTTTTTGTGTAAAAAAATAATAAGTTGTAATTATAGGTTAATTAGGAAAAAGGGCATGATCAGGAGATCATGCCCTTTCACTAAGAGGCACCCAAGGCACAATACAAGCCAAGGGCACTTTTATGTAAAATGATCATTCATTCATCAATAAAAATATATATTTATGTCTATTACTGAGTTATATGCTCCATCTTGTATCAGAGCTAATGGTCCTCGACCTACAACCACATTCTGCCCATTATTCCCTATTGTTCTGATGTTGATATGTGCACTCTAGTTCCTCATATTCCCACACCGCCATATACGACACAACCACCACCATATTTTCATCACTTGAACTACCCTTCCTCCACTGTATATCTTCCTTGACCCCCCTGCATATTCCCCACTTATTTCACATTGTCTTCGTCGTTGCTTACCTTGCCCCTATCCAGTTGTCGCTACCATGTTCATTGACCTAGCCTTCCTCTACACATTCTTACCCCCTTGTGTCTTCATTTCTACTACTGATATTTCATCCACGACCATGTCTGCTATCTAGAGGGGTCATTGTTGTGCACAACTAAAGCCCCACAGTCGACACCCCAATTCACGTTTGTCACTTTCCAGCTTGTGCCCAACAGTTAAACCATTATTGTCTCCATTGTTAATTCGCCTATTTCTGCGTCCTCACTAGCCATCACCATCAGTCAACACACCTCCATCAACCTTCATAGGTTTTTTTTGGACACTATATCGATTCACTTAAAAAAAAGGGAGAATCACATAGTTATATGTTATTATTATATTTATAATTATAAAGTTTTATAATTATATAGCTTAAAAAGTTTTATATAAAAAAATTAAATATAATAATAATATAATAAATAAATAAATTAGGGTCAAGTTAAGAAAAAATGTTAAGTTGGATAAATATACACCACCACATACCCGATCAATGTCTGCATCAATGTCAATGGCTGATTTTAGTAAAAATTTGATTAATCTTGAGAATAAGTTTACCATACATTCCAATGAAATCAAGGAGCTCCAAGATACAATGAAGAGAATAGAGAGTCATCTCAAGTAGAATCATAATGAATTTAAAAAGGATCAGACAATCCTTTCAAATAAGGTGGATCGAAATCATAATGCGGCAGCAATAGCTCATGATCGAGCAATGGCGATGTTGACTTGTATTTGTGACAAGTTGAAGATTACACCTGATCAAATACCCCAGAATAAAGAAGCCACTCAACATCCAAATTCTTCATATACATCAAACTCATCAGACTCACATGAAAGCCCTGATTCTCCAAAAGCATCTTCCATGCCTAACAACAAAATAGTAACACAAATTTTCAAAATATGCAGTTCTAGAATCAATACTCAAATATGTAGTTCTCGAATAAATACCCTTTATTCAGTCCACCTGTGGCTACATATCAACGAAGAGCAAAACTGGAGCTCTCCAAATTTGATGGTAACAAGAAATGCAGTGTCACATGGTTCAATAAAGCAGAAGAATATTTCGAGATTTATGGTATTGACAACAATGATGAAAATATCAGGCATGCATCCATGCAAATGGAAGGTGAAGCATATAATTGGTATATGTGGTGAAAGAAGACAACTTGCTATCAATTGGAATAAATTCAAAAATGCATTCTTTAAGAGGTTTCAAGGTGTCAAAGAAGAAGAATTATTTTCAGCACTCACCAGACTACAACAAAAAGGAGATGTGGATGAATACACTCGAGAATTGGAAACTTTAGCTACACGAGTACATGGATTATCATAAACTTGTCTCTTTTAATCATACGTCACGGTACTTAAACCCCATTTATAGGCTGAGCTTGAGCTTCATGACATCACTTCTACAAAAGAAGTAAGATAGAAAGCAAAAGTTGTTGAAAAGAAGCACGAAAAAATGGAGTGGCCAAAAGTTGAAAGAGTATATTCAAGGCGAATATTTCCCCAAACTGTGAACACATATAATACAAAATATGTACCACTATATCTTCCTGAACAAGAAAAAACTAATTTGGAAATGCAAAGAATGAAGGAAGGTAAATGAAAACGTTGTAGTGAAAAATGGGACCCTAAACATAGATTTGATAAGGGAAAAGAAACCAAGAACCTGTATACATGTGAAGCAACCAGTTATTTAGACAATGAAGAATCAGACGTAGAAGAGATTGAAGATTCTCCACAATATTCTCCAGAATTAGAGAATGAGAATATTCTGCAAGTATCATTATCAACCTTGACAGGTATATCTCAGCCCCAGACATTAAAGTTAAAAAGTCATATCAAAAATAGCTACATAATGGTTCTAATCGATATCGGTAGAACCCACAACTTTTTGGACTCAACTACGACGAAAAGGCTCAACATTTTTTCATTTCCTATGCCTGACATGAAATTTATGGTAGCTAACAGTAGGAAAATTGAAAAAGTAGGGAAATGCCATAAAGTCAAATTATAGATTCAAGGCTATAATACAGATTCTTCATTCTACATTGTACCATTAGAAAGAGTGGATGTGGTCTTAGGTATCCAATGGCTAAAAACCCTAGGCATTTACTCTGCCAACCATCAAAAGAAATTTATTAAATTTAAATGGGAAGGGCAGAAATATAAGTTATATGGGTTCAAGCCCTTGAGAATCAAATTGTATCATCATCTTAGATGATGAAAATTATCTAAAAGGGAACACCAGCTTATTTAGTGCAGTGTCATCAATTAGAGATGCTAACTTCAAATCTAGTTAATGAAGAGTTACCTAAAGAAGAACTAATTCAAAAGCACAAAAAAGTGTTCCAAAACCTTCAAATGAATATGCCTCCTAAAAGAGAAATACAGCACACAATCGAAGTGAAATTAGGATCAAAACCCATAACATAAACCATATTGATATCCACATCATCAAAAAACTGAAATCAAGAGATTAATCTAGGATCTTTTAAAATGTGGTATTATCCAAAAAGTAGAAGTCCATATGTTTCTCCAGTTGTATTAGTTCTAAAAAAAGATGGATCATTTAGACTATGCGTACATTACCGAGGGCTAAACAACATAATGATTAAGAACAAATTTCTAATTCCTTTTATCGACGAAATGCTGGAGGAACTACATGGAGCTAAATACTTTTAAAAATTATATTTAAGATCAGGGTATTACCAAATAAGGATAAGGTTGGAAGACATAGCAAAAATTGTGTTTCAAACACATGAAGGTCATTATGAATTTAAGGTAATGCCCTTCGGATTAACTAATTCTCTGGGGAGCTTCCAAGCCACCATGGATGAGGTATTTCATCCATATCTAAGGAAGTTTTTGTTAGTGTTCTTTGACAATATTCTAATCTATAGAAAAACATGTAAGGAGCATCTATAACATTTGGAGCAAGTTCTCACTATATTAGAAGAACATTAGTTCTATCCAAATATGTCCAAGTGCACCTTCATAAAAGAAGAAGTAGAGTACCTCAAACACATAATATCCAAGGAAGGATTAAAAGTAGATCCTAATAAGATCAATACTATAAAATAATGACCCAAACCAGTTAACATCTCCAAGTTAAGAGGATTCTTAGGATTGATTGGGTATTATCGAAGTTTTATTAAAGACTATGCCCATGTAATTGCACCCCTAACAAACCTTCTAAATAAGACCTCATTTCAATCGGTTGATGAAGCAAGAAGGTGTTTTGAATATTTGAAGGAAATTATGTCTGATGCACATGTATTAGCAACTCCAGATTTTTCAAAGTTATTTGTAGTTGAATGTGATGTTTCAGGTTTTGGCATAGGAGCAATATTAATGCAAGAAGGTCACCCAATCACATTTGAAAGCAAGAATTTCAAAAAGAAAGAATTTTTCAAGTCTACATATAACAAAGAAATGCTTTCCATTTTACACGCGTTACCCAAGTGGAGACAATATCTCTTGGGAAGTAATTTATTAATAAAAACATACCAGAATAGTCTTCAACACCTCCTTCAACAGAAAATGCTATCTACAGAACAATAAAAGTGGATCGAAAAAATTGCCAACTTTGACATGGATATATTCCATGAGGGAAGGACATCGTAGTAGCTAATGCTTTGTCCAGAAAAGAAAAAGAATCATCATTACTGGAAATTTCAATTACTATCCCATAATGGCTTAATGAAATTTGAAGTGAGTATGCAAGAGATCCATAAACAAGTGCTATAATCAATAACCTTCCTCAAAATTCAATATTTGAGTCGAAAAATGATATTATGTGGTACAAGGGGAGAACTTACCTAAGTCTGAATTTTAAACTTATAGCTAAAGTTCTCAAAGAGTCCCATGACTCACTGCCTTCCGGACATGTAGGGTTATTTAAAACCTACTATAACGCATGCCAGTCTTTTTTCTGGGGGGGAATGAATAATGATATTCACAAATATGTAGTAGAATGTGATACATGCCAAAGAAAAAAAATGACAACATTAGGACACTCGGATTGCTCCATCCCTTAAACATTCCAAATAAAAAAAGGGAGGAAATATCAATGGACTTTATCAAAGGAATACCTTTGTCTAATGGAAAGGAAAAAATTCTCGTAGTAGTTGACAGACTCACTAGGTGGGTACACTTCATTGAATGAAGAAATAAAATTCGGGAAAAGAGATCATTGAGATATTTTGCAAGAATATCTACAAATTACATGGATTTCCCAAGGTAATTGTTAGTGATAGAGACACTAAATTTAAAGGGAATTTTTGGAAGGATTTTTGAAAACATATCGAAACATACCTCAATATGAGTTTCGCATATCATCCTCAAACATAATGTCAAACAAAAACTATCAATAAATTCTTAGAATCTTACCTTCATTGTTATGCAACATACAATCAAATTAAGTGGGCTCAGTGGTTACACCTCATTGAATGGTGGTACAATTCAACTTATCACACTTCCGCAAAAATTACCCCATTTCAAACTTTGTATGGATATGAGCCTCCTAAATGGAAGGACTTAGCCATCACAGAGATAAAAGTTCCAGAAGTTAAGGATCAGTTAGAAGAAATCCATAAAGTATTTCAAGTGTTAAAAGAAAATATAAATATTGCAAGAAATCGCATGAAGCAGCAAGCCAACCAACATAGAACAAAGAGAGAATTTGAAGTTTGAGAATGGTTATTTGTTAAACTTTAAACCTTACAATTAATTGTCCCTAAAGCAAAAAGGAAAAAAAAAAATTGGCGCCAAATTTTTATGGACCGTACCATATCAACAAAAAGATCATTGAATTAGCATAAAACTTAAGTCTTCGAGATGATAGTTGAGTTCACAACATTTGTCATGTATCTTGTCTTAAAAGGCATTGGGAAAACAACAATCAGCACAAACAACACTTCCAATATTAGATGATGAGAGAAATTTTGTTTTAGTTACAGAAGGAATTGTTACCACCAAGGAAAGGAAATTACGATCTCGAGTAATTAAAGAGTACCTTATCAAGTGGAAGAACCTACCAGAAGAAGAAGCCTCTTAGGAGACAGAAACGTTTTGTCAACAACACCCATCGTTACATATGCTTTGAGGGAAAAGCATCTTTTTGAGAGGAAGGCAATGTAATGTAAAAAATTAATAAGTTGTAATTACAGGTTAATTAGGCAAAAGGGAACGATCAGAAGATCGTGCCCTTTCACCAAGAGGAACCCGAGGAAATATATAAGCCAGGAGCCCTTATATGTAAAATCATCATTCATTGATTAATAAAAATATATATTTATGTCTATTATTGAGTTATATGCTCCATTGTTCTTTATTGTTTTCAACTGGTGTTGTCAAACCCAAAAGTAATTGTTGCAAAACATGTGTTAGGTTTTATTACAACATTTGGAATGTTTTTTTCTTATGGGTTGATGTACAATATTTTTATATTTCCTATTTACAAACATGGTTTGTATTCAAATGGAGATCTTGATGAGTATGCATAATCTGAGAGGTTATTTCTATCATGATATATGGATACCAAATGACTAAAGAAGTAGTATCGTCCCTTAGTTTTTGAATGAAATCAAACTCTTAGTAGTCCAAATTTAAGCTTCTTAGTGGGGAGGATTAATCTACAAAGATTATCACAACAAATCTAATTATATGGTCTCAAATTATAAAGAAAATGTTTTCACATTAAAGAGTTTGTCGGAGATTTCCAACATAATTTGAATGGGGTCAAATGAACAAAATGCACAGAAGTTATTATCTACGAAAGTTGTATAAAAACAGGGAAAAACAAGGTATAACATTGATATGTCAACTAATAACATGTTCACATGTGGACCAATGAGAAGGCAACATGTGAGAATGTTACACTTCATGCATGGAGTTTGATTCATTGAGATTCATAATGGATTTAAAAAATAATATTTTATTACGTTAAGAAATCAAATCCTATATAATCACATGCCTATCGTACATGCTAACATGTGTGGCCATAACCCTTGAAATCAACCCAATATGTGGTTATAAGATACCCAACAGGATAACTTAAGAAAAACCACAAGAGTTCTGAGATTTTTATGGTTTTGTTCATTGTAGCATTTTTACAAACAGTTTGTGGATCAAGTGTTGTAGATGCATTTCTTTCTTTTGGCTCATGTAAATGTATAATATGTAGGTGTAAACACTTGTAAAACACTTCAGAACATGAAATTAGTATTGTTATTAGATCTAGTAAGCATAAACAATATTTCTAACCAGCATAACAATCAAAACGTCACCCTTTTTCACTGAAATACATGTTCAAAATTTACATGGTGGTGTTGTAGATGCTACAACCATTTTACTGATCTAATATATACATAAATGAGCTACAACAAAAATTGATGTATATATCTGTCTGTGTGTGTGTGTGTGTGTGTGTGTCCGCGCGTGCGCGCATGTGTGTATTCGTGTGCGTGTGTGTGCACACTATACTAGGATGGTTTAACTCACAGTTCACTTCAGCATAGGATATACCAAGTTTGAACGAGTTACAAGAATATGTTTGACTCCTACTCCTGCATGTACTCAAAAGGAAAAATAGTGATATGCTTGGCACATATTAGTACCCTTGATCCCAGCTCCAACATAGTATATCACAACATTTTGACTCTGATAAACTCAGTCCCATAAAGAACAAATTGACTAGCAACAAGAGTGAAGCAAACTAGTTTTTGTCAGCGCCAGGATTGCATCCCAAAGAAGCTAAATGATCTCTTCAATCTCATCCACTTGTGGAGTGTGTTCAACTAGAAATGTGGAGTAAATGCAACCCTTCTACAGAAAATAACTCTACCCCTTCATAGCTTGAACTTGGCTAGGGAAAGAGACACTAAATCAACCCTCTAAGTGGACTGAAACTTGTCCTTTTATGGGTGGAACTTCGACTTCAAATAGCCACAGAACGTACAACCTCTTGGATTGAAGGAACTCGACACTATTTTCTTTAACCTTGACCCATTGAATGCCTAGAAGAATGTAGCCCCTTAACATTGGTTTAAATCTCTTTTCTGAGCAAGACTTTTCCATATTTGATATTGGGAACTTGGCCCTTCATAGCTTTCTCTTCAACCTGAAGATATGAGATAGAAAATACCAAGCAAGACCTTTCTACCTCAATGCCTTCTACAAATCCTTTACTCCATTAAAGCACAGTGGTGAAATCTGATATACCAACTAGGATATCTAGTTTCATCACCGAAGCTAGCTATGGTTGCTAGGGTTTCCCAAACCCTAAGTTTTCCTCCCAAAAGCTCCTCAAGAGATCTTTTTGTCAAATTGAAAATGAAATAATGAGGAAAGTCTCCTTAATTTTTCTCTTTTATAAACTTGTGGCCACTTTTTCCACCATTTTAATGTTTATAAAGTCACTTATAAAATTAAAGTGACTTTTCAATTTCCTAATAAGTGTCCCCCTTTTCACCCCTTAAACTTTTATAATGTTATCCTCGGCGAATCAATTCCCCTTATTAAATTTCCCCTCCTTATCCTATGAGAACTATGTTAGGCTAGTGGACTCTATCATGTACTTCCTAAGTGCTCACAGTCATTACAGTCCTCCTCGCCCAAGATTTTCTTGTCCTAAAGCAATTTTAATTTAGGATGTTTGAGTACCTGCTCATCTTCCCAAGTGGCATCCTCCATTGGTAAATCCTTCAATTTTACCAAGTACTCCTTCATTGTCCTATTTTGCATCTTTCTCTCCCTTCTTTTTAGGATCTCCTTTGGAACTGGGATCAACTCTCCTTCCTCATTCAATGGTGGGATTTTTGTGGAAGTGAAAACATGTTGTCCCAAGGCCTTTTTAAGGCATGAGACATGAAATAAATTGTGAATCTTACATCCTTAAGGAAGCTCAAGTTCATAGGCCACTTCTCTTATTCGTCTCGCGATTATGTATGGCCCATACAACTTGGGTTTCAACTATTTTTCCCCCTTTTTTTGAGTGATGACTACTTGTGGGGTTGAAGATGGAGGTACACCATATCTCCCACTTCAAATTTGAGCTCCACTCTATACTTGTCTACATATAGTTTCTTTTGATTCTAATCCATCTATAGGTTTTCCTTGAGGACCTTCAAGATATATTGGCTTTCCTGAATCCATTGCTTGGCCAGAGGTGCCTAACTACCCAAATATCCTATCTACAAATGTTGGGGTGTTGTACCAATATAATGCTTTGAAGGGTGTCATGTCGATGGAAATGTGGAAATTGGTGTTGTATCAATGCTCCCCAAGATGCAACCACTTTACCCATGCCTTCTGATGGCTAGTTACATAATTCTGGAGATAACCATCTAGCCATTTGTTGACTATCTCTATCTGTCCATCAATTTGTGGGTGGTAGTTGTCATTAGGTGTCAGCTTAGTCCCCATAAGTCTGAATAGATCCTTCCAGAAGCCACCCATGAACCTACTATCCCTGTCACTGATGGTGGTCTTCGGCAACCCATGTAATCTAAAGACCTCCTTGAAGAACAACTCAGTCACCTGCGTTATTTGGTATTTTGATGGTATGCAAAATAAATGAGTGAATTTTGCGATCTAATCTACTACTAAATAGATATAGTCGTTGCCTTGTGTCAGAGGTAGCCAAGTGATAAATTGTATGGAAATGCTCTCCCACTTCTACTCCAGGATAGGTATTGGTTGTAGTAAACCTGCTAGATGAGTGTATTCTGATTTGTGATGCTGGAAAGTGTTACATTCCTTCATTAACCACAACACATCCATCTTGAGGCCCTTCAAAGTGAACCTCTCCCTAATTTTCTTATAGGTCTTTACATACCCTGGATGCCCTACTAAGGGTGAGCTATGAGCTGCCTGCATAATTTTATCCTTGAGTTGTGATTTTGGCATCAAATAGATCTAGTTTTTGTCGTAAATGATATCATCCACAACCCACTACCTTTCATCATGAATCAAACCCTCAAGAATATCACAGGAAAATTTATTCTTCAAATACTCCACAAGTAGTAGCAACTTCCAATCATCTACCATTTCTATGAGTGAGAGATTGGGTGGCATCCTCGGAAGAGAATCAACCACTATATTGTTTTTCCTTTGGCACACTATATCTCAAAGTCATAAGCCTACAATTTACTAATCCACTTTTGTTTATTCTCACTCAGTTCCTTTTTTTCCATGAGGAACCTCAATTAGATATTACCTAAATTTGGCCAATGCATGCATGATGGTCAACATATCTTTGTTGTATATCGAATAGTTCCACTCACAATACCTTATTTTATGGCTCTCAAATGCTATGGGGTGATGACTTTTCATAAGAATTTCTCCTATCCCCATCCTCGAAGTGTCGCATTCCAACACAAATGGTTGGGTGAATGTAGTACAAGCACAAGGCACATACTAATTACCTCCTTCATCTTTCCAAATGTTTCATGTGTTCTTTGACCAACTAAAGGCTCCCTTATTGGTGAGGTATTTTAGGGGTGTTGTACTTAACTGTGAGAACCCCATAAAAACCTTCCTATAGTAGGTGTAGAGGCTAAGTAAGTTATTCAGTTTTGTTACATTCTTTGGGGTGGGTCACTCAATGATTGCCTGTATTTTCTCCTAGTGGACTTGAACCCCGTTATTCCCAATCAGATGCCCTATGTAGATAACCTTTGTCATTCCAAACTCACACATATACCATTTTCATATAGCTCTTGTTCCTCCATAATCCCCAAAACCTCGTCCAAGTGCATCAGATGGTCCTCCCAAGTTTTGTTGTAGACCAATATAACATCAAAGAAGACCAAGTATTTTCCAACTGTTTATTGAACACATGGTTCATGCATTACTGGAAAGTTGTGGGGGCCTTTGTCATCCCACATGGCATGACTAGGAACTCACAGTAACCATAATGGCACCTAAAAGTTGTTTTCGACATTTCTTGCTCCCAAACTTGAATCTAGTGGTATCCCAAATGAATTTCAATCTTCGACAAGTATATGTATCCCCTCATCTCATCCACCAATTCATATATCATGGGGATAGGATACCGGTTTTTAATCGTCCTCTTGTTAAGAGCCCGGAAGTCAATACACATCCACAAGGGACCATCCTTATTCTTTTCCATGACCACTTAAGAAGAAAAAGGGTTAGAACTAGGTCAAATGTGACCCAACCTCAAAAAATCCTTAATGGCCTTCTCAATTTCATCTTTGTAAACCTTGGGATGTCAGTTTGGGCTGGTAATAATCACCTATACACCCTCCAATTCTATAACATATTCAAACCCTTGTCAAGTGGTCTACCTAGAGGAATGCCAAAAAAATTTCCCGATGTTTATGAAGCAATACCTGAATGTCTTTGGGATGTTGTTATGGCTGGTTCAGTTTTCTTCTATCTATAATAAGGCACTCAACCACCCACTCAATATCACCCCACCTCAATAATGTTTCCATGATGTTGGAGGATACTAGTCTCAGTGGGTATTGATTTATGACCCTCAAAACAACCCTTCTATCATCTAATGAATCTTTGAATTCCATCTCCATGTTATGCTGATCCGTAGTGTACTTATCGATGTAGTAGAGCCAATGACAACCTAACAACACATTGATGTCTGGCACATCCACCATGAAGAATTCCTCAATCTTTTTAGATTTTTGTGGGGATTATTTTGAATTTGAGATGTCGTAAATTCCACAATAGTCATTTTTGAATGTCAATGTTTTAGAGTCTATACCAAGACTCATCATCAAGTCCTTCGTCAATGTGTAGTTCCCCATAGTTAGTTGTGTTATTTGAATGTATTTTATTGTAGTCCATCTGATAGTTACTAGTTATGACAAGCGCAAAACCATCAAACTCCTTAGTAGGAATCCCTCTACATTATACCATGGTCGCATCTATAAAATTATGGGAAGCTCCACTATCAATTAATATTGTCACATTTTGTCTTTCCAGAAACCTTCTAGCTCTGAAAGTATGATACCTTGGGAATCCTGACATGGATGTAATGATAGGGGATTTTCCCTTTACATGTGAAGTCTCACCCCCAATTGTCTAATGTATTTGTCCTTGTGCATGTCCCTACATTGGCTCCTCATCTCCATCATCACTTTCGCTCTCAAAGTACACCTCAATATAGTGAGACTTTCCCACCTTGTCCTTACCTGCACACATGTGCTCTAGTTGTTGTTGCTCCTGACAACTAAAAAAAAGCTTCTTCTTTCTTAGTTCCTTCAAGGTTTCCTCATCCATCTTTGGCTTCCCAATCCAAGAATGGCTTGACCTCTTTATTCTTCTGAGTGAAAGAGGTTTTAGGAGAGAATTTGTTTTTAGAAGTGGCATCCTACATATCCTTGGTATAGTTAATTTCCACATGAACGGTATTAGGTTAAATCCTTTGACCCATCCTCATAGGGGCTCTAACAACCCCTCTACAAACAACATCACCAATCTGGCCTCTAAGATGTATATGACCATAACTACTAGTCTCTTAAGCTCTAAAATGTAAGCCTTCAGACTACCTATCTTCCTAAGTTGTGTCATCTCTCTAAAATGAAGCTCTGGGTCCTTCCTATCAAACCAGTCAATGAATCCCTGAGTGAACACTGTATATGATGTTATTTTGTTGTGACCCATAGTCACCAACACATGGTACCACCAATCATGGGCCTCACCATCAAGGTGTAATGTGGCTAGCTTGATAGCCTCCTCCATTGTCATCTAATACAACTAGAAATATGTATCCATTTTTTATACCCATGATCGAGCTGAGGATTTGGATGATCCATCAAATCAAGGGATGGTTACCTTCCCCAATGTCTTTTGTAGCTCATGATTTTCCCTCAATACTTTCTAAAATGATTTTGGCTTGATTTTCAACTGAAGGTGGCATAAATCAGTGAAACTCATGACATATTATAAATCTTGTCCCAATGTTATACTCCTCCAAATAATCTGCATAAGGAATTCCTTGATTATATTGCTTTGTCTAGTATTCCGTTGCCTCATGTAAGAACCAAAGGATGTTAGGTCTCAATGTTTTGGTAAATGAGTATGAATGGATTTGTGTAGTACAGGCATGACTGCCCCTGAACTATTAGACCCTTCCCCATTTATTGGTTCTTTTCTAGTGGAAGTTCCTTTATTTTCCATCCCTCTCATCAAATCCACCATCTCCTTTTGGCCTCTAGCCAAATTATTTATTGCACTGAGAAAAATGTTAAAGGCTTGTGTCTCCTTATCCCCCATATCTGAATCTTCTATTTTAGGTGTTTATTCTACCCCTTTTCCTTTCTCTGATGCTTCTTCACTCTCACTATCTAGAATATCTTCTTCTCTAATATGAATGGGATATTTATTTTTGTGCTTCCTCCTATAAGTTATCCCGCAAAAAGGACTCTCCTTTGTCATGACATTACTAGAAAGTTTCCCTTATACTCTGCATCTATCCAAGAACATGCTCTAATACCACTGTAATATACCTAACCGGATAACTTAAGAAAAAACACAAGAGTTCTGAGTTTTTTTATGGTTTTGTTCATTGTATCATTTTTACAAACAATTTGGGGATCAAGTGTTGTAGATGCATTTACTGCTTTTGGCTCATGTAAATGTATAATATGTAGAAGAAAACACTTCATAAAATGAAATTAGTATTGGTATTAGATCCAGAAATCATAAACAATACTAGTAAGCAACATAATAGTCACAAACTTCACCTTTTTTCATTGAAATACATGTTCAGAATTTACATAGTGGTGTTGTAGATGTTACAGCCATTTTATATCTATGATAAATAGAGAAATTAGCGACATTAGAACATGATATATATATATATATTATATATATATAATATATTATATATATATTATATATATAATATAATATATACTGCATTGTTCAGGGATGGTTTAACTCATAGTTCACTTTAGCAAAGGATATACCAAGTTTGAACAAGCTACAAGAAGATGTCTGACTTCTTCTCCAACATGTACTCACAGGAAAAACAGTGATATGCTTGGCACATATCAATATACTCAATCCCATCTCCAACACAATATAATCACAACACTTTAACTCTGATAAAATCATCCTTACAGAGAATAAATCGACCAGTGACAAGAGTGAAGCAAACTAGTCCTTGTCTCCTCCGAAACTACGTCTCAAACCAGCTAAATGAGCTCTTCAAATTCGACCACTATGGAGTGCGTTCAACTAGAAACATGGAGGAAATGTGGCCCTTCTACAGCAAATAACTTGACCCCTTCATAGATTGAACTCAGTCAGGGAAAGAGACACTAACTCGACCCTCTGAGTGGACTAAAACTCATCCTCTTATGGGTGGAACTTCGACTTAAAACACTGACAGAATGTACAACCTCTTGGCTTGAAGGAAATTAGCCCCATTTCCTTGAACTTTGACCCACTTAATTCCTAGTAGAATGTAGACCCTTAATCACTGGTTCGAATCTCCTTTCTGAGCAAGACTTGGCTAGATTTATCTTGGGAACTTGGCCTATCATATCTTTCTCTTCAACCTCAAAAGATGAGATAGAAAATACCAAATAAGATAATAAAATCAAATGATAAGACCTTTCTACCTCAATGTCTTATGCAAATTCTTTAATCCATTAAAGCACAATGGTGAAATTTGAGTGATTTCACTCTTTGGACCAACTAGGGTGATTAGTTTCAACACCGAAGCTAGCTATGGCTGCTAAGGTTTCCCAAACCCTAATATTTTCTCCCAAAATCTCCTCAAGAGCTCTTTTTATCAGATTTTAAGTGAAAGAATGAAGAGGGTCTCCTCATTTTTCTCTTTTATAAACTTGTAGCCACTTTTGTTGCCATTCTACCCTTTTAACTTTTATAAAGTCACTTTGTAAAATTAAAATGACTTTTCACTTTTCTAGGATGTGTATCCCTTTTCACCCCTTAGACTTTTATAATGTTCTCCTAGATGAATCAATTCCCCTTATTAAATTTTCCTCACCTTAGCCTAGGGAACCATGTTAGGTTAGCGGACTCCATCATGTGCTTCCTAAGAAGTCAAGGACATTACAGTGGTCCACATACCACATATCACTTATCTATTTCATAACTATGTAATCCTTTCATGGTATGGAGTTGTTGCAACATAAAGAATGGCATGTAAATCCCCATGTGTTAGAATTAAACCATGGGAAGGTGGGTAAGGGGATTTGAACTCTACCCACTTCTCAAAAAGATAACTTCTTACTACTGGGCTACAACATTTAGCATTGTTATAAAATGAACCTAAATTCATTTAATGAAAATACAAAAATATTTTGTATGAAGGTAGTAGACATAATAGGTTATTTTAATTAGGAATAGGAAAATTAGGGTTTTGAAATCAATGCTATGGCCTTCCTCGAAGACCTATAATGACTCTTTTGCAAATTGAAGGTCATTATTTGATGTAAAACAAAGAAAAATGAAATAATTTACATCAAAAATAATGGATTGGATTCTCTTTAGTAGTGAGCTTACATACACAGCCCACAAGGGGTAAACTCCATTATCATTTGTTGAGTATTGTCTATATTTCATTGATGTTCTCTTCTTAACTTTAGTAATTTAAATATATTATTTAACTATTAATTTAATTTTAATGGAAATGTGGAAAATTTACAAGTTATGTGTAAGAATTCAAATTAGTGTGCTGAAGAAAATTTAGCACTAATTTAGGATCAAGATAGTATGGAAGTAGGATAGATCAAGGATTCACAAGAATTATTGTGGAATTCCAACCAAGTCTAAGCTCAAGTGTAGAGAATAATTTCTCAAATAATTTAATCACAAAATTGATGCACTATGTACATTTCAATGACAAGTAAATGGAACATGAAGGACAAGAAAGCCTCAACAAGTCTGAAATGATGCTTCAGAAATATTTTTCAATGTTAAATAAATGATGCAAGAGTTATACATGGAACAAAGGAAGAATGGAGAAGTCCCAAGTCAATTAAAATAAGGAGATGGTCATGACCCTCCTCAAACTCCTATTTCTACATCTTATCCACCATCTTCATCATAAAAAATGCAAGTAGAGAAGTTTGATTCTAATTTTCCTTTCTTAAATTAGATGTAGAAAATCAATCTACCAATCTAATGGTTATCTTGATGCAAATAAATTAGATAATTGGATCAAACAAATTGTAGTACATATCAAGGTTCAAATAATTATGGACAAAGAAGCAAAATTTCAACTAGCTACTCTTCGACAAGGAGGCATGGCACTAATATGGTGGGAAATTAAAACACAAGGATATATTATTAATAAAGGTAAAAATGGTATCTTTTTGGTATGAATTTACAGTTGCATTTAAAAAACAAATTTATCATTTAGGATATGCAACAGGCATTAATGCTTGGTAGAATTTAAGGCAACATGGAGACAAAATGTGCAATATTATACTCAAGAATTCAGGAAGAGGGAATTAACGTTGGGCATTCCTCTTTGTATGCAAGAAACTCTTTTGAAGTATATTCGTGGGCTGCATAATTATTTGAGAAATATTTTTATGTTTAATCCAACTAATCTTAGTGAAGTTTGGGTCCAAGCTACTCACATTGAGTTAAGGAGAAATATTAATTAGGATAAATTCTCAATGAAGCAAGTTCAACTAGTGAGATACGATAACAAAGGAAAGGGTAAGGAGAAAAGAATAGCTACCATGAAGAAACAAGATGAGCAATATTCTTGTTCACATTGCAAAAAGGAAGGGAATGTCAATTTCAAAAATGAAAACTTCATCTAGAACTAAATCCAAATTGGTTCAATGATAAAAAGCATAAGAAAACCATTACCATAATTGAACAAGATCTTGGATCAAATTTAGATGATGAAACCATGATCGTTTCCATGGGAATACAACGTACAAATTATATATTTCTAGCTCGAATATTCATTCTTTAAATGATGCCTAATGAAAGCCTAAAGAGGTGACTATTCCATATTAGAATCATCTCAAAATTTACAAAGATTGATACTCTCTTTAAAAGTGGCTCTCGGGCTTCCCATTTCTAAAGAAATTTTTAAGCCCTTAGGACAGGGAACTAAGCCTCATCCAAAACCATATCCTTTAGGATGGGTATGTGAAAATCCTAAGTTATAGTATCTAGACAATGTAAAATCAAATTTATAATTACCTTTAAGTTCATAAATGAGGTAGAGATAGATATCTTACCACTTGATATTTGTGGAATTATTTTGGAAATTCCTTATCTGTATGATAGGAAGTCTATCTTATAAAGGGAGTATAATATGTATCATCTTGCAAAGGATGGGATTAAGTATATTATAAGAACCCATCATGTGAAGTCTAACTTTTCTCTTGTTACTACAATAAAAATGAAAATATTCGTAAATGCAAGCAAAAAAAAATTACTCGTGTTTGTAAAACCTAAGGATAATGATAAAGCCAAAGCTTTCTTGACTCAACACTTGTACGCCAATACTATAATATGTACTATATCCATTATTATTTCTTCCATTTCTCTATTGCTCCAGTTGCATCCTCCTCCACCTGTCAAAATTCCCTTAACAAAGGTTGCTTACAAATATTTATTGACTAATTTAGTGCAATCAAATGTTGTTAAAAAACTATACAAGTTTCAAAGCATTGAAATGGAAGAGGCTTCACGGGAAAAAGTTAAGAACATTTTAACTAATTTCTAGAATATTTCATTCAATTTTCATATTAAAGTGGCTAAAATGTTTGGCACTTCACGCGTACATATTATGACAAATGAATTAACAAGTACAAAGGTCAAGTTGATCCATTGTCTATGATTTCTTATATTTCCTTAACATTATAAATATAAGTGGTTTTATAATGCATTTAAATTACCATTGTTTTCCAAAAACTATTTAGTTTAGGATTCATAATGTGAAATGTGAAATTGAGTGTCAAACATTAGGCTTCATTTCACTAGGTAACCTTTTTACTCAAGTTGGGTCTATAGTTTCAAGAGAAACATGGAATTAAAAATTGAGGCCCTAAGGAAATTGATGGGCTTCATAACATCTAACTCTCGACTGGAAGAAGATAATGTTATGTCCAAATACTATGTTGTTTTTCTTTGTTGTCTATAGTTGGTGTTTTTAGACCCAAAAGGAACTGTTGCAAAACATGTGCTAGGTTTTATTGTAGTATTGGGAATATTTTTTACTTATGGGTTGATGAATAACATTTATATATTTCATGTTTACAAGCATGGTCTCTATTTAAATAACATCCTTGATGAGTATGTATCACCTAAGAGGCTATTTTCATCATGATGGATGGATACCAAAAAATTAACAAAGTAGTACCCCCACTTTCTAAATGAAATCAAACTTTTGGCGGTACAAAAGATTCTTAGTGGGGAGGATTGATCCAAGATAATTTCCACAACTGATCCAATTATATGGTCTCCAATTCTAATAAAATAATTTCATGTTGAAGAGCTTGTCATGAGTTTTTTAATACAATTTGAATGGTGTAAAAAAAACACAATATGCAAAAGTTGTAGCCCCCAGAAGTTGAAGACAAATAGGTAAAAATAATATATAAATTTAACACATATATCAATAACATACTAACAGGTGGACCAATCTAAGGCTAACATGGGGATCAATGAGAAGTAAAAACATGGAAATGTAGCACTTCATGTGTGGAGGTTGATCAGTTGAGATTCATAAATGATATAAGAAATAACTTTTTACTATGCCAACCAATAAAATCATCTAGAATCATGTCCATGTGGCATGTGCGAGAATACATGGTCGTAACCCCAAATTCAAGCCAATACATGGTCCACTTACCACTTATCACTTACCTATTTCATAACCACATAACCTTTTCTGGTATAAAACTTATTGAAACATGATGAATGTGGCAAAAATCTCCACGAAATAGCATAAAACTATGGGAAGGGCAAGTTCAAGGGGATTTCAACTTGACACACTTCGCCAAAATTATAGTTCCTTACCGCCAGCTATAGGGTATAACATTGTTATAAAATGAACCGAAATTCTTCCAATGAACGCACAACAATATTTTGTATGAATAAAATAAGCAAGATTGGCACTTTTCAGTGGGAAGAGGCCAAAGAGGGCTGTCAAATGATCCAGGTGGCTCTAGAGACATACACAAGACAAAGAGGGCTTATGGAAGCTTGAAAATCAAAGTGATTAGAATTCTTTCGAACTAGGACTAGAGCGTAGATCTCATCATCCTGGTTGCGATGGTGTGAACGGTTCATCAAACCAAGTCCGTATGCGAAAGTTAGAAGCATTCAAAGTTTTGGTTGACTTTTGCTGACTAGGCAGGCTTAAGGAGGCCACAATTTGGAAAAAATCCAACCACCGGATTCTGGCCAACCTGGGCTAGATTCCGAGTGAATTTGTGGCCCATTTAATTTGACTCCTTCAGTCAAATTTTGAAAGTTTCGAAAAAAGATCATTAGTATTAAATGTTGAAAAAAAAAGGGAGGTGGTGGGCCACCACCCCCACCACCCCACGCCTCTCCACACCTCACAACACATCTGATTAACGTATGTGAGGCCAACGGGGATTGAACCCGCCCAGCCCACGTGGGTCATCCCCCACCATGTGGCCCCATATATGGGGCAGACCTGACCACCCCATTTAAATACATGTGGTTCATGGTAAAACAAAAAATGTTCAAACATGGAGGGGGCGGGGTTTGACCACCCGACCGCCTCCACCTATTTCAGTCCCTTTACCAATCTGCCCAAATGGATTTGTTGGTAACTCCACCCGAAAAATAATTTAAACTTTCATTTACACAATGCGCCTAGGTAGATGGAGGAACCAAGAGCAGGCACAGAAAACGAGGCAGAATTTTTTTAATTAATTTTTAATGCAAGGGGAACCATGACTGAGTGAAATTTCCAGGAGAGAGAAATTTTTGCAGTGTCCAAATTGGACAAATTTTATGTCGATCTTACACCTCTCAGCGACACGAACCTAATGGCATTGTCAGTTTCCTGATCTGAGAAGCCGATTTGTAGAGGACCCGGAGGAGGGAATCTTTGAGGAATCTAGAGGGAATCTAAAAGATTCCTTAAGCCCTAGATTTTCATTTTCTCAAAATTCAGAAATTTGACAGTCGATTTTGCACTATTCGACACCACAAATCTGATGGTGTGTTCAGATTTTCCATTTGCTGATTTCATTTTTCGGCCACTTTTCTAAGTGGAGTGTAGGTGTCAGCATTCATGTGCGAGCAGCCATTTCCATGAGATTCGACACAACGGTTGATGGTACGGCCAACTTCTGCAGTTTGACATCCGCTTCTTCAGATGGCCCCTATATGTGAGGTATATGTAGTGTGTTCATGTACTTCTTTTGCTATGCATTGTGCTGCACAGATCCCTGTTTGATGCTTGATGTGGGATCTTGTTTCTTACTCGTTGTCATGATTCTTGCTTGATGTGATGCAGAATCATCTGTGTGATGTACTTGTTTTCATGATTTGTCATGTTGTGTTTTTAGATCCCTTTGTCATATGTTGATGGGATACTCATGGATCGCCATGCATGTTTGCATTGAGATCCCTTTTATGCCATGTTCGTGGGATGATCATCATGCATGAGTTTTGTGTCATACTGATAGGAGTCTTTTGACTGAGAGTTCCTATAGTGGAACATCTCTTGGAGCCACTCCTACGTGAGGGCATTTTCCTTGTATGATAGTGACATCACCTCTTATGTACATCATCACTATTCACAGCACTTAATGCAGCGGCCTACACCATCTTGTCATAGGGGCCCGGAGAAATAGTCACTCCTAGATGAACTCCGTTATCAACGGCTTATGTTTTCATGTGTTGATGATTGACATGTTCCTCTTCTTTATAGCATGCAGATGTATTCACTTATGTTCTTTTAAAAATGCAATTTAACACATCACAAAAGTAAAAGGTCTTGGAAGGGTCCTTCGTCACACCCGGACCCAGATCATCAAACTAGTACCATGATCTTATTAGAATAATTTTTTTGATTCCTTTGCAAATTAGAGGTCATTATTTGATGTAAATAAGACGTATTGAAGTAATTTTCATCAAAAACAATTGATAATTTTCTCTTTTGAAATGAACTGGAGACATAGACCATGGGGGGTAAACTGCACTGTCATTTGTTGAGTATTTTATATATTATATTATTGTTCTCTTCTCAATTTCAGCCATTTAAATTACTTATTTAACTTTAAAAAAGTCAATTTTTTTATGAAAATGATACAAATTTAAAAGTTATGTATGAGAATTCCACTTAATATAAAGAAGCAATTTTAGTACTAATTTTGAATCAATGTGGATCAACATAACATCATGGCCATGAATATCAATTTCTTTTGGTAAAGCATGGAAATACACTACATGTGTTCCATGCATTTGATCACCATTCATTGTCATATATTTCTAGTAGTAACACAAATGTGTGTGTGTTCCAAAAAGCCATACTATCTTCTACTATTACCAAAGGGTTTGGGTTTTCTTTTATTTTCTACTAGAATAAATATGTTAAATATATATAGTAAACATTTACACCAACAACTAGGAAGCTCTAACAAGTACTTCACTGTTTATGGCTTTTTATGTCTTAGATTTTTTTTGTACAATCCATATTATATTGTTTGTTTGTTTCCATATCAATGTGACTTCTTAGCTTTCCATCATTGGGTACTTTTACTATTTATGGGTTGTTTTAATATTTATTACATATAATGTATATTATGTTGTATGTTTTTCTTCCATATCAATCTGTTATGTATCAATGAAACTTAGTAGCTCCCTTCATTATGAACTAGAATCAGTGGCACTGTTTTGTTGGGAGGAAACTAGCATTAGAGAAATTTTGGTTCTAAAATGGGCCTCCTAAGGAATATTATAAAATAATAGCAGAAATAATAAAATAATATTAGATTACTTCATCAATTTTCGGAGGGAAAAAAGAAAAACTACTTTTTCAAAACATATTTTCAACTTATCCCCCTATGATTTTACTCAAATTTCGAGCGGGAGCACTCGTTGGATGCAGAATTTAATTTTGCGTCCAAGGAGTACCCATGTTGCATACTTGGTGGACCCTACTACACGGAAAATGTGAAATACATGAAAAAAGTGTAATTGCAATCTCATTTTTTCATGTATTTCACATTTTTCTTTTAGTATGGTCCATCGAAAGCATGCAACATGGGTACTCCTTGGATGAAAAATTAAATTTTGCATCCAACGAATCCCCGTGCTCAAAATGTGAGTAAAATCATAGATAGATAAGTTGAAAAAAGTAGTTTCTTAATTTTTTTATTTTTTCACCATTTTACTCCAAAAATGATGAATCACCCCCCATGGTTGACATCATCATATTGAATCCTATTGGTTCTTATAAAGTTGATTTTTGTTGTACATTATTGTTTCGGGGACCATTTTTTACCTCAAACTTTATATAATGAGGAATTGTGTTGTAGCTCGTGGAAGATTCAATGTTTTCTTTATTTTCTTCATGGATTTCCCTTGAAATCCAAGCATGGTTCAAATACCCTAACTCCAAAAAGATTCAACAATTTAATCTTGTGAGTGCACATAAGCAATTATGCCTCAAGTCTTCAAAAATTAGCTCAGGCATAGAAACAATAAGGCTCTCATGCAATTTCATTACATAATAATTGTACCTACATCCTCAAAATACTATTGATATTAAAGAGAAACTAAATAGCCTTGAATAATTAGCTTAGGGATAGAAACAATAAGGCTCTCATGCAATTTCATTACATAATAATTGTACCTACATTCTCAAAATACTATTGATATTAAAGAGAAACTAAATAGCCTTGAATATGTGGAAGGTTGTCTTGACATGTGGAATTTGCATTTTCTTATGCAACCAAGTTTCTAACGTTAACTTTATTCACAAAACAACCAAAACTTCAAAAATTTGATTGTATAGTTGTTGGTTGATTGGTAATTGGGACATTAAATGCTACTTGAACACTTGAATGGCTAACACTACAAGGAAAATTTTGTTAATAATGACTACATTGCTTAAAAAATAATATTTAATTTATTTATATTATGAGCTTTAAATTTTATAAATTAATTATTGTCATATATTGGATATATATAACTTTGCAAGTAAAAACCTTAAAATATCTTAGACATACCCAATAAATTGTTGGAAATACTGAGATGGGGGTGAATCAGTATTTTCTTTCAATTGTTATTATTACTAGTTAGATTCTTCACAATTTAATCAAAGAAACGTATAAGAAAAAATTATTTAGTATAAAAGAATAAAATACAATATGTGATAATTGTTCCCAAGCACCAACTTGGTTTTTGATGAGGCTATGACCTCTAGGTCTTCGATCCTATCTGATCCAAGGCACCAACCTTGCTTTTAGGAGCACTAACTCCAAGGACACCAATCCTGTTGTTTTTTTTATAGAGAAGATAAAATGTACTTACTTGAATGTTCTTACTCCAAAAATACTTGAGATTAACTTCACTTACTTTTCATTGTACCTCTTCCACCACTAGACTTCACTGTTGCTGCAACCTCAGTTCATAATACCATAGCTCAGCTACATTATGATCTCCAAGCCACTATACATATTGGTCATTTCACTTCACTGCATCATAGTGAATCCTCCACTGTTACTGTTGTCCGAGAAGAGTGTCCAGGTCTCAATTTGAAACACTTTTCCACAATCTGAGAAATGCTAGAGCCAAAAAAAATTGGAGTCACTGTGTTAATGAAGGCACAGTTATGATATTCGATCCATTGTGATTAAGACTCAGTCAATATTAGAGTTTCTGCACCACTGTCTGAGCTTGAATAAGATGGTCCACTATTAAACTGTATATAGTTCTGTTTTGAAATTATGACTCTATCCGCAGTCCTTAAATACTTCTTCGCGGCCTTTTATAGTGCAAAGTTCATTGATTTAATCCACAGTTTGACATACCCATATTCAAATCAACCCTTATCAATTATAAGTGCAAACGTTGAGTATAAATTCACTGCAACAGAGAGTTAACGCAGACCCTTATCAAGTGTAGATGCACCGCACCAGAGGTTTAAACATAGACCCTTATTCGCACTTCCAAAATAGTCCGCAAATCAGCTCATAGTGTATCTAGCATAGCATAGATCCTTAAGCCATAGTCATATCCATAATCCAATCAATCCATAATCTATCTCAGTCCACCAATCAATTCTTAAGGTGGCTAGCTCTGTCCTTATTTCACAAGATGTGAACTGTATATTCTTATCTTTTTCACACTTAATTGTTTTTTCCTTCAAGGGTATGGAGTTCCTTCTATATATACACTCATTTGTGCATGAAAAATTAAGGGATGTGTCTCCTAGCTAAGCTGACATGAGTTTGACAAGTTCAGGTCAGCTTACTAACCAGAATTATACCCTTATCTTTAAATATTAATATCTCCTAAAATATTTGGAATTTTCCAGGCATGTAATAGCTCATTAGAAAGCTAAAAATATGGTCTAGGTCTCATGATGATATTCTTCCTCTAAGATGGAGAAAAATAGTATTTAATGTGACTGATCATCATTAGTGCAGAAATGGACGTAGGGCAAAGTGTCTTTGAGTGTTGGGATTATTCATCATTTGGTTCCTTCATTTATTGCCACCAAGTCCCTACCTTCTTCAATATATTGAAATCAATTACAACTATATTAAAATTCTCCCCCTTTTTCATTAGATGGCAATATTTTTCTTCTCTCCCCCTTTGTCATTGGATGGCAATATTTTTCTTCTCTCCCCCTTTGACATCAATGGCAAAGGAGTGCACAAGGACTCCCCCTATCATGCACCATATTTATGAATCAGCCTAGTGTGATGCTAGAGCAATAACCCCCATCTTTTGGCGAAGATGTTCAAATGATTCTCGAGGAAGAGGTTTGGTGACAATATCAACAATCTGCTCCTTGGTATTGATGTATTCCAACTTTATGTTTTGGTCAGCTACTTGTTCACAAAGAAAATGATACTTGATTCGTATATGTTTGGTCTTTGAGTGCATCACTGGATTTTTGCTGAGACTGATAGTACTTGTGTTATCACAATAGATTGTGATTGGTTGGTTGGTATCTATGTTGATATCCTTTAGAACTTCCTTCATCCATAATATTTGAGTACAACAATTTGCAGCAACTATATACTCGGCTTCAGTTGTAGATAGCAATATGGATGTTTGTTTTTTGATGAGCCAATATACTAGACCATCTCCTAGGAAGAATGCATTTCCACTAGTACTTTTCAATCATCGACACTTCCAGCCCAATCAGCATTGGTGTATGCAGTCATAGTAAGGGTTGAGCTCTTAGGGTACCAAAGACCAAAATCGGGAGTTCCTTTCAAGTATCTGAGAATTCTTTTTACAACAAACAAATGGGATTGTTTAGGAGCTTATTGAAATCTTCCCACCATTCCTACTACTTTCATAATGTCAAGTCTTGTAGCAATTAAGTATATGAGGGTTCCAATTATTGACCTGTAATGAGTTGCATCTACCAAAGGAGAGTCATCATTTTTTCTTAATTTGCAAGTTATGGTCATAGGTGTGCTCATGGGTGCACAGTCTTCCATTCCATATCTTTTAAGCATGTCTTTAAGACATTTTTCTTGAGATATGAACATTCTTGCTATGGTTTGAGATACTTGTAGTCCAAGCAAGTAAGATAACTCTCCTATCATCGACATTTCGAACTCTTTTGACATATTTTGAGCAAACTCGTGGCTCATCTCATCATTATTGCTAGCAAAAATTAAATCATCAACATAGACAAGAGTGACTAGTAACATATCCTCATCCATATTCCTATAGATATTACTTCCTACCACCCCCTTCTTAAAGCCTTGTTTTTGTAGATAGTGATCCAATCTTGCATACCAAGCTCTAGGATCTTGTTTCAACCCATATAATGCCTTTTTCAACTTACAAACAATGTCTTTTCTTTCTGATAGATTAAATCATTCTAGTTGCTCCATGTAGACTTCTTCCTTGAGTTCCCCATTCAAAAATGTTGATTTTACATCCATTTGATAGACTTTGAATCCTTTTGAGCAATAAAATTCCAAGAACATCCTTATAGCTTCCATACGAGCTACCAGTGCAAAAATTTCTTCAAAGTCGATTCCTTCAATATGTGAATAACCTTTACAAACAAGCCTTGCCTTATTTATGATGATTTGTCCATATTCGTTCATTTTTTTTTAACACCCACTTGGTTCCAATTATATTTTTGTCCTTTGGATGAGGTACCAGCTCCCATGTCTCATCTTCTCGATTTGAGACATTTCTTCTTCCATGGCTTCCACCCAATGAGGATCCTTACTTACTTGAGTAAAAGTTTCTGGTTCTATCATAGATAGGAAAGCAACATCATTTTTCCTTGGTGTACTTGTCATCCTTCTTCGGTTTTGTATCCCCTCATCTACAGTCACAATAATATGTTCTTTCGGGCGATGTTTTTGGATGAATTTCACCTTTGAAGGAGTTTGAGATGGTTCTTTTTCCTTTTGTTTTTCTTGATCTTTTTCCTCTTTTTCAGTTCTTCTTTGTTTTCTTCAATGAGAGGGTCAACTTCATGATCTTCAATTTCCTTTTCTGGAAGGGCTTCATCAATCTTCATATCAATGCTTTCCACTATTTTCCGTAGTCGATTATCGTTGCACTTGTAATCTTTGCCCCTAGTAGAATACCCAAGGAATATTCCTTCGTCAACCCGAGAATCAAATTTTCCTGGTGAGTCGTTATTGATTTTTATGAAGCATTTGCTTCCAAAAATCCTAAAGTATTTTACTGAAGTAGGTCTTCCTTTCCATAATTCATAAGGAGTCTTCTCATTATTTGGTCTTAGTTGAGTTCGATTCAAGGTATAAACTGTTGTCCCAATTGCCTCTCTCTAAGATTTTGGCTACAAGTCAGCTGCTAGTAACATCGTTCTTGCCATTTCTTGAACAGTTTGGTTTCTTCTTTCAACTACCCCATTTTTCTTGGGTGTTCTAGCAACAGAGGGTTCTCTTTCGATTCCATGTACTTTACAAATTTCATCAAATTCTTTTGATGTGAATTCTCCCCCTCTATCCGTTCTAAGACATTTAATCTTAGAATCCTTTTCATTTTCTACAAGAGCTTTAAGATTCTTAAAACATTCAAATGCTTCGGATTTATATTTTATGAAATATACCTACATCATTCTAGTATAGTCATCAATAAACAAAGTAAAGTACCTTTCTCCTTGGGACATTGGAGTTCTAGTTGGTCCACATGAATCAGCATGAATGATCTCCAAAGGTTTTGATGTTGAGAACTCCTTAGTCATGTGATTGATTCTAGTTTGCTTTCCATGTTGACATGGACCACATACACCTTGATTTGGCTTAAATAACTTTGGGATGTCTCGCACTGCATTAATCTTACTGATGTTGATCAAGTTATTGAAACTTGTATGTCCCAGTTGCTTGTGCCACAGCCAACTTTCATCTGTTTGACTTAGGTAACATTTATCTTCTTGAATTTTGTTCAAAATGTAGACACTATCTGATGTTCTAACTCATTTCACCACAAGTTCTCCCGAGGAAGAGTTCTTTATTTCACAATCATTAGTGCTAAAAAAACATTATGTCCTTGATCACAAATTTGGCTAACACTCAAGATATTGTAATTGAGCCAGTCTACCAGAAAATCATTTTGAGCCTTTCCTTTTCCATTAATAAAGGTAACAGTTCCTTTTCCAACAATTTTGGCAGATCCACTTCCAAAGGATACATTTCATTCTTTTTTGTTCAATGAGACAAACTTCCTTTGTCACCTGTCATATGTCTGGAGCACCCACTATCCACAAACCAATGATTTTCATCACTGTGAGCACATAGAGCTAGGCCCAAATTTATACGTATTTGGATTCTCATCTTTAGTTTCTCTTCTTTTGAGGGGGAAATGTTTTTCATTATGTCCATTATCATTACATAATGAGAAAATTGGATCAAATTTGGCCAAAGGATCAAAAGAGTTGTAGGTCTTGATTTTTCCTTTCCCTTTGAGACCATATGGTTTTTTTGTTTGATCCTTCAATTTTGGTGCTTCATTCTTACGAGCCATGCAATGTTTAGCTTGATGACCAAAATTTTTACAATAATAACAATGCCCAATAAATATAGTTTGGTACCTATTATAATAGCCATGATTTGAATCAACATTCTTCCTTGGAGTTACTCCTTCTTCATTCTTTGGATTTGAGATGGGCCTTTGATGAAGTGATTTTTCTTCTTTTGGGTTGCTAGAAAGTATGTCAACATAGTTTTTCGCATTATCCTTAGTACTTGATGATTCTCCTTTAAAACCTATCCTAGATTTGTCATATTGAGGTTTTTGAGCATTTAGGATAATTTCAAGTGTTTGAGAGCTTTCCAAACTCTTTTTGACTTTCTCCAATTCCTTCCTCAGAGATATTATTTCAGCTTCACTATTTTCACAAATTTCTTCCTTTTCTTTAAGCTTATTTTTCAAGAGGTCTTCCTTCTTTTTGCTTCCTCCTTTTCTACCTTGAGAGAAATGATTTTATTTCGTAATCTCTCATTTTCTTCAATGGCACTCATTAAAAATTCATCTACATTTCCTTCTAGTGCTGAATCATCATCATTTGTGAATGCCATGAATAATACTTCTTGGCTTCCAGCATAGTCATTTTCTTCATCTGATTCATCATTATCTCCTTTGCGATGATTAGTTGATTTCTTTTTTTATGACTACAAATTCATCTTCATCAGACTCATCTTGCTTAGAGAATAGATTCTTCTTATTAAACCCTTTCTTTTTGTATACCATCCTTTTAGAATCCTCCTCATCATCACTATCATGCTTATGAGGACATTTTGCAGCATGATGACCTATTCTTCCACATTTTAAACAAATAAGAGGGTACTTACCTTTTAGCTTGGATCCTTTATTTAGTCTTCATACAAATTGCGCCAATTCGGATTTAACATCGGAGTCATCACTGTTGGTATTCCATCCTTTCCCCTTTTTTTATTTTGAGGCCTTGAATGTTGCATCTTTGGAACTTGGGATTCCTTTTCTCATCTCATAGGAAATGAGGATTCCATGAAGTTCATCCATCTTGAGAGTATCTAGGTCCTTCATTTCTTCCCTATAGCACTTACTTTGGAGTCAAATCCATGAGGGAGACATCTTAAGACCTTTTGAACAACTGTGCTTTCTTCAATCTTTTCTCCCAATCCTTTAAGAGAGATGACCACTTTAGCTACTCGAAGAAAGTATGATGCAATATATTCTTCATCATCCATTTTCAGACTTTCGAATTGTCTTCTATGAGTTTGAAGCTTTGCCTTCTTAAATTTCCAGTCCCCGTTGTATAAGCTAACTAGCGTATCCCATACTTCTTTGGCCGAGTCACAATTCATGACTTTTGTAAATTTAGGATCAGTGATTCCACTAGTGATGGAATTTAAGGCTTTTGCATTTGCAATGTAATCTTTCCTTTCGTCTTGATCAGTTGGGAGAGTGGAAGGAGCAGTGTACCCATTCAAAACCGAATGCCAAACTTCAGGTCCAAGGGACATTAAGTAGTAGGACATTCTTTTCTTCCAAAAACAAAAATTTGTGCCATCGAACAAAGGAAGCCTTCTTAACACTTCTTGATTTTTCATTGTGACTAAGAATCCTTCTTTCGGCTGCTAGGATGATTGTGAAGAAGTTGGCTTTGATACCAATTGTTGGAAATATTGAGAGGGGGGTGAATCAGTGTTTTCCTTGAATTGTTATTATTACCAGTTAGATTCTTCACAATTTAATCAAAGAAACATATAAGAAAAAATTATTAGTATAAAAGAATAAAATACAATGTGTGATAATTGTTCCCAAGCACCAACTTCATTTTTGATGAGGCTCTAACCTCTAGGGCTTCGACCCTACCTACCTTGAGTTTAGGAGCACCAACTCCAAGGACACCAATCCTGTTGTTTTTTTTTGTGTAGAGAATATTAAATGTACTTACTTGAATGTTCTTATTCCAGAAATACTTGAGATTAACTTCACTTACTTTTCATTGTACCTTTTCCACCAGTAGACTTCACTATTGTTGCAATATCATTTCATAATTCCATAGCTTGGCTACATTAGGAGCTACAAGCCACTGTACAGATTGGTCATTGTACTTCACAGCATCATAGAGAATCCTCCACTGTTATTGTTGTCCAAGAAGAGTGTTCAAGTCTCAATTTGAAACAATTTTCGACAATCCAAGCAATACTGGAGCAAAAAAAAATTGGAGTCACTAAGCCATTATGATTAAGGCTCAGTCAAGATCAACATTTTCGCACCATTGTCTGAGCCTGAATAAGATGGTCCATTGTTAAATTGTATATAGTTCTATTTTAAAATGATGACTATGTTTGTAGTCCTTAAATACTTCTCCACAACCTTTTATAATGCACAGTTCATTTATTTAATGCGCAGTTGGAAAAACCCATAATCAAATTGACCCTTATCAAGTATAAGTGCAAATGTTTAGTATAAATTCACTACAGCAAAGAATTAACATAGACCCTTATCAAGTGTAAATGCATCGCAGCAGAGGTTTAAACTTGGACCATTATTGCACTTCCACAAAAATCCACAAATTTGTTCACAGGGTAGCTAGCATAGCATAAATCCTTAAGCCATAGTCATATCCATAATCCAATCTATCTACAATCCATCTCAGTCCATTAATCAGTTCTTAAGGTGGCTAGCTCTGTCTTTAGTTCACGAGATGTGAACTATATATTCTTATATTTTTCAAACTGAATTATTTTGTCCTTCAAAATTACATATTTCCTTCTATATATACACTTGTTTGTGCATGAAAAATTAAGGGACATGTCTCCTAGCTAAGTCGACATGAGTTTGACAAGTTCAAGTCGGCTTATTGACCAGAATTATACCCTTATCTAAATTCATATCTCCTAAAATATTTGGAATTTCGGGGCATGTAATAGCTCATTAGAAAGATAAAAATATGCTCTAAAATATGGTTTGGGTCTCATAATGATATTATTCCTCTAAGATGGAGAAAAATATTATTTAATGTGACTGATCATCATTAGTGAAAAAATGGAGGTAGGGTAGAGTGTCTTTGAGTGTTGCGCTTCTTCATCATTTGGTTCCTTCATTGATTGCCACCAAGTCCCTACCTTCTTCAATATATTGACATCAATGACAACTAGATTAACATAAATATCTTTCATTTTGTCTTGAATAGAGGAATCATTTATGTGATCTATCCACTATCTATAATAAATTGGAAATGCTAGAAATCTTCATTGAATTCTATTTGTTATTGTTACCTTATGTATTCATTTCTTCTCTTCTTCTATGGCCATCAATTAGAACAAAACAATTTTACACAAAAAACAATAGAATTTATTCTTTACCTAGTGAGTCAAGTGTATCTATAAATCAATGTTGTTAGTTCAACTCTCAACATTATAAGATGCAAGTATACCCAAATAATTATTTGCACCACACTACTTTAAAATCCATTTTATAAAAAAAAAAAACATAACATTAACAAACCTTCATTCCTTCTTAACATTTATAAAAGTAATAATTTCTAAATATTCTTTATATAATGAATCTTTTCAATACAAAAATTTGTAAGCGAATAATTTTTCCCTCCAAAAATTCAAATTTATATTTTTTCTCTTACTGTTGCAAAATGGGCTACTTCCAAAGGCAATCTGATGAAATTTCCAACTAAATGTATGCATCAGGTATGCATTATGATGCCAGCGTTATTTATGAGACACGGAAACACTTTGAATTGTTAATGGAGAATGTATTATAGAAGCTTTAAAAATGATTTAATTTCACAAGATTATAGGTATCTCATAATTAACAATGTTGTTTATTTATTTATTTACCAAGCAATAAACTTATTAGTTCCACATATATACGCAGTTTTCTTGACATTATCATTATTATTATTGTTATTATAGTCTTTTAATTGAGTTATTTTTCATGTGTCCTAATGTGTCTTTAAGCAACCTAACATCACTTTCATTATTATAATTGGTTGAGATTTCATTCTAACACAATGTTTTGGACATAAAGTTCACCTAATCTTCTTGTTTAACATTGCATTGGAGTTTGTCTTTTGAAAATTGTATAACTTTGTTTTTCTATTCCAAGCTAAGGCTTTTTTATCTATGTCTGTTTTGGACATATCGTTCAAGTAAGCTTCATGCTTATCCTTTTATTGAATAGGTTTCCTTAGAGCCATTTCCTTGCAATAAATGAATGATAGATATTTTGCTTTTGAAAATCATGTAAGTTCATTGTTCTATTGGAACGCAAGGCCTATTTAAGATAATTCTATTTACAAGTATGAAATTTAACTCAGGTTTCAACCACAAATATAGAACTTCATTATTTGGATTTCAGCAAGTTTTATAGTCTTACCATGTTGTGGAACAAATATATGTATTTATTTTTTATTTTAATGATCAAGCTATTTGATGTCATGCATTTACCCTAATCTTCATGGTTTTGGTTGTGACAACACATGAAATATTTTGAAAATTTTAAACAATTAATAGTTGATGATTATTTCCAATGGTATTTTGGTATAACTTGGGGGACCCACACTTTCATGTATCGATTTATTATTATGGAATGTGAAGAACAATTTTCTATTTATGGGTTTGTTTGTTTATGGGAAAAAAAAAATTATACCCAAATGTCGGCATATAAAATTGTCCCCTTTGCACTTTGAAAATATGTATAGTATTTATGACCTATTGAGAATCCTAACAACTTGGGATAATAATATTATTAGATTTGATTGCTTAAAATTTAAGTTTGGAGTGGCAATTCCAACCAAAACTGACTTCAAATGTATATATCACTTCAAAGGAAAACATGTTCTAGAATGCTAAATAGTTCATCATCACGTTATAAATTATCTAGGCTAACAATATTAGTCTAATTAAAAAAAACAAAAATGTCACTCGCACTAGAGATTGTTAAATTATAACCCAAAGTAGGTCAAAGCACATTTATCAATTCTCTTTCATAAGTAATGCTTTCACATTTTTATGATAATTTCAATGGCTCGTCTCCAAAAATCGCAACGCAAACTCTTATGTAATGAGTGGGATCAAATTAACATTTAGGGAACATGGATTTTGTGCTTTTCCAAGAAACCAATCTATAGGAAATTTACGATATAAACTATTGGTGCTTTGGTAGTGATCAATTCTCTTAAAGTTTTCTCTACATACCAAATATATTAGCCTTGAAAAAGTTAGAGAAAAGTTGTTTTTCGACTCTCTCTTGTTGAACAAAGAAACACATATGCCTTTCATGGATAAAACCCTAATAAGTTGTCTAGTGCCAAGGCATCATAGTTGACCCAACACTCTCTTTTCAATTAATGTCAACAAAAAAAATGGAAGATAATGCAAGCTATGTGCATAACAATAGTGATAAGAAGGATTATACAACTCACTGTCCCCAAACCAAGACCACCACTATACATAAGCATAGTCATAAGAATAATTAACCTAAAATCATGTGAATCTTGAATATGAGCAAGCCATCATAAAAATAGGGATGAACATCATAAATATATAAGTAAACCTCAAAATGAGTATAATGTTGAATCTATGGAAAGGCCCAAAAAAAAATTATTATTACTAAGACCAATTGATGTGGAATGGAGTATTATTTAATTTTTCATCTATTTTTGCACATTCTAAATAGAAGAATTACAATAATTTGTTTATAAGGACCATTTTAGTGGTAGACCTCAATTTGGAGGTTTGGGGTCTAAAACTCTACAAAGATATTTTGAGACATCATACATACAACACTTTTTGGGTCGAAACTTTGCAAACATTGCTCCCAACCCCTCAATGTTGTTGTACGCACTCAAAGATTTTCAATAGTATGAAAATCAGCTCAATTAGAACCTATATGCAGAAGTTATTCCTTCCACAAGTTGACCTAACTTATTGACCAACATGGTACTGAGTAAATGCCACATTAGCTCCCATTACTCACATCTGGGGCTAGTTACAAGTGGAATTTCAAGAATATTCTAGAAGGTCCAAAATCTTAACACTATTTGAGGGTTGAGATATGAAAAAAACTTTACCCTAGAGGTCTATCATACAATGTTAGATATTAGGCCACTAGAAAAAGAGGAGTTCCATTCCTTAACATTACACTTTGTTAGCACTCATGAAAATGAAAAGATAGACTTCATAAGGCATGAGATGCATATTATTAATAAGATGTACATATAAATACACATTTTTCAAACCCTTGGTTTCATATTCCAATATGTCTCTTGGACTTCCCATGATCGTTGGAATTCACTTGAGGATTTTCACCTTCCTCGCTAGTGAATTAGCCAAATTTGCATAACCCAAGAGGATTATGTTTCCAAAATCCCCCCACCCCAATTCAAAGGGGTGTATATGAGTCCAAGAATAAAGCTTAAATATAGAGGTGTATGACAGTCAATGGCTAGATGTTCTCTCTGAATCTAGTAGTTTAAGGAAGACCACAAACTAAACAAGGTAGGGGAAGTCAAAATATTCTACTAGTGGTAGTTTAAGTTTGTCCACTAACTCTGAACTTGGCTTAAAGAATTTCTTGGAACAATTATTAATCTGGCTAAACATTGACATCTTCTATGAAATGGAAGTGCGCCTTGATGATGGTTTAAAGATGACCACAAATTAATGAAATGGGTAGCAGAAGTCGAAGTCTTCCACCAATGGTGATTTAAGGTTGACCACCAAGCAAATCATGCTCATGAATATGATTTTGTCTTTGGCTCTATGCTTTGGTTATCATTGTGGCTCAAGCTCACTTGATATGATTTTGAACCTACTAGTTCACTATCAATTCCACCCCACTATCAGATATAAGGTTAGATGATGAAGATATATCCATTTGAAGATATGTCAATACTCGAGAATGAACTTTGTGATATGACCAATACATCTTCTTGGATTTTGAGTATCATTTCCAAGAAGTGATCCATCTAAGGTGAATCTTTGTTCTTACAAGAGTATCGTGTCTGGAAGATCTATTTGAATGATGGGTATTTTTTCCATGAGACTCACCAGGGTGAAGATCAAAACATTGATCTTCCATATGACGAACTCGATGACAATGTTGGAATTTGAGAATCTTAAGTGGATGTGAAGCAAGTGAAGATGTGTTGTCTTGAAGAAACTCGGCACTTTGAAATTGGATTTATTTAGAGTAGTCAAGAATGTGAAAGGTCATATCCTTTTCATATCCAAGTGTTGTAGCGGCTATAACCACCCTCCAAAAATTTTCCTTAGCTTCGTTTTGGAGCCTCGCTACCAACCTTCCACAGCACCTTGTCTTGCTTCATCAAGTACACAAGCTTTAGTTTTTTTCTTGCACAAAGGCAACCTGTCGATAACAGCTTGATGCATTCCCCTCATAATTTTTTCACCCGAACTTGGTCCAGCTGCAAGCTGGGTATCTCCCCCAAGAAATTGTGCATTTCTAGAGGGAAACTAGCCTTCCCTCCAGAAATTGGGCAATCCTGTCTAGCAGACTGCTGGGCTCCAGAATTGTGCAATTCTGCCAGTCAACCCTCACAGTGAAAATTGTGCAATTTTCCCCAGCAGGGCTGCTCAGCCCATAATTTGCGCAAATCTAGGCAGAAATCAGTTGCTCTGCCAAGAAATTGTGCAAATACCTTGGGCAGCCAGCCCAGCTCCCAGCTAGAAATATGCATTTCCTTCAAGCAGTGGAGCATCTTCATGCATGAGCAGTTCAGTTGATCAGTTCCACTCGGGACCGAGAAAACCTGACTTGCATGCATGGCTTTCTTTTTCCTGGAATAGAAAAAGGAATCATGCAAAAGGCATCCCATGATTTAGGGCACTATTTTTAGCACCGGGAGGTTACATGCAAATTTGTTTTAGAAACTTTCCTTCAAGTGTTGCTTTTTCCTAGATTTATGGCATGTGTGTCATGAGCTGAAAACTTATTTATTCGACATATCAGAGATCACTCTTTCACATCAACCTTGGAGCTCTAACATCCTACAGCACATTCAAGACTCTTCAACACATCCAGCTCAACTATTCACGGGTAAGTGGCCTCAACTTGTCTTTTTTAGCATTCCTGTCGCTTTTTGTGTTTTCACTTGTGTGAGTGTTTTTTGCTTGATTTCTTTGAACGCTTGTTGTTGCTTACATGTATACTAGTTTGTCCTAGAAATGTTTCAACTTTTGTTGCTATCTCACTGTTGTCATGCGCATGAAACTATTTTGCTCGAACGGTCGCCGATTCGGCGACTCACTTCACCCACATGCATGTTGATTTGTTTACTAAATCTTTCATTCATGTTTGCATGCACTGTCAATCACTTCTTCTTTCGCTTAGTGTCATCACACATTCACTTTCATATTTTCTTTAAGTTTCCTGTCGGCGAGTCTAGCCAACCTTGGCTCGGACTCTACCTTCACTGAGATAGCATTGCGCAATATGGGGAATGAAGGCTATGTCTTCCTCTCCATAAAATGCGCATTTTAGACTAGCACTATCTCCCAGGACTGTTTTTCGTATTTCTGAGGGACAGTGATTGTTTGCCCATAAAATTGTGCAATGCAGTGAATGAGCCTGCAGTCACTCTCAGCTGGAATTACATATTATGTAATCCTAGTAGTCAGCAGCCAACCTGGATTGCGCATTACATAAATCCAGCAACCAGTCTTGCCTCCCAGACAACCTAGACTACCTTTTGTACAGTTCTGGCAGCCAGTCACCCAGCCTCGTAGAATAAATTGTGCAATATTTCCTATCAATTCCCCAACTATGTGTTGTGTCATTCCCCAAATTTCCTTTGGTTTTCGCTGACATATTTCTTGCCATGCATGTTTCTTGTCTCCATATTTTTCAGGTTTTCATCCGCCTCTTATCAGTACAAGATCAAGGGCTTCCAAGAGAGAGGGATCATAGGACACTGACGGAAATGCAGTTGGAGCAGCAATTGAGTGAGTGTCCTCTAGTCTACTGATCTATGAAGATACAAAGTTTTTTCTAGACAAGGACATAAAATTGAAGTGGCAAGAGGTCAATTAAGCATTTGCAGGCACTTTTGAGGAAGACCTCAAAGACTTTCAGGTGTACGTGTACATTCAAAAGTTTGGCTTGTACCGGATTGCATGCAGATACCCTGCTTTCCCATGCGCAAACATGATACACTGGATCGTCTCTCACATTGATCCTGAGACGATGACCTTGAGCCATGTCAGTGTGATGAAGCTTGCAACCTTCTGGGCACGAGATTATGATGAGATATATCAAATGTCAGGGCCCATGACTGTCATGAAGACTCAATTCAGCTTACCCAACAACAGTGCTAACTCCAGAGACATTCTGAAGAACTAGGTTAAGGATTTAGCTCGATTCAAGTTGACACCCAACCATATCTACAAGATGAAGATACTGCGGAAGGTGTATCAATACTTGGTCATATTTTCATGTCGACTGTATCGCCAAGCAAGCACAGAAACCTTCCCATAGAATTGGGTGATCACGCTGGACCAACTAGCCAGAGAAGGAAAACCATGTAACTGATCGGGCGTGTTGGCTCAATAGCTAAAGGAACAAGTAATAAAGGCTCGACAGTCACCCGGAGGTATGCATGCAGAGATTTACATGTCTGCCTACATCTTAAATTTACACTGTGCTCGACAGGATTTCTTAGGCTTGGATTGGGCATGGTAACAGCAAAGACTGTTGTGAACACATATTTTAAGTTGTTGTCCGAATGCAGCTTCAGAGGAGTGATCACGCGGTTGTCTAATCATTTTTTCACCCCACTGTACAAGATTATATTCGAACAGGATCCACCCTGCATGTTGAAGGAAGCAATGGAGACACTAATAGGCATTGTTGATTGGTATGCCTCATCGTCCGACACCTTCATCCAAATGTTTAGCGCAGAGAAGCCTCCGCGTGTTCTACCGAAATTTTCCTTGGACGTACTTGTCATGCAGGAAGTACCATATCACATCTCGACAGGATTGAAATCTAGATTGTACTAGAAGAAGAAGGAAGCTTGGCCCATTATTTTGTTGCAGATTGGGTTATTTGAGATCCAGAGTATCAAGAAAGCGAATGTCGAAGAAGAACTGATGAATAAGTACCCATTCGACCTCCGAAGCTACAATCCATATGACCCACATTGCACTGTGAAAGATCACTGCACAAGAGTTTAGTTCAACTGGATCCATGAGGCATGTCATTGGGCTGAGGAGGACCCATGGAAATATTCCTACAGTTTCTCCAGACAAATGAACCAGTCAGCTTCGCTATGGAGTGGTTAGCGAACCAACATGAAACCACATCACGGAAAGCACCAGCAGCAACAGATACAACAGGGGGTGCAACATGTGCAAACAGATGAAACAATGCCCATACAGGTAGTGGACTTATCATATCAGTTGGCATTAGGCCAATAGGGTGAACCATCACAGGAGCAAGACTTCTCTCATGAGATAGAACAAGAACTTCAACAGTTGGATGCAAACATGGAGCAGCAAGAGTTGGAACAGGACTCATGCCTCATCACCAAGAGGTTGACTTAACTGCTTCACCGCATCCATATGATGAGCAAGTCTCAAGTGACCAAGGAGGCACTAAGATCCTTGGTGATCAGTCAGAAAGAGAGATGCACAACATCTCATTCGACAATTCTCAACATAGAACTGTGAAATCTTGCAGAGTGCCAACTTCGAAGGATCATACTTCTCCTACGCAAATTGAGAAACGAGTGATCGTGACTGATGTGCGCAAACATACAGCAACCTTGGCCAATGCAACCAGAGTGTATGCCAAAGCCACTAGCTCAAGTTTTCACTTTCTAATAGCTTAGAATGAGCAAATGGCGAAGGAACTACAGACGGCAAAGCAAGGAGGATACTTTGTGACAATGTCCACCCAAGCTGAACTGAAGAAGGCAATACTAGATGAACTATTATCCCTTGAAACAGTTATGCAAGCGATGTACTCCAAGTTGGGTGCCATGCGTAAGGTAGTCATCCATCTCAACAGATGGTAGCAAAGATGTGCTAGAAGAGCATGTATCTTAACAAACTTTCATGCTATTTTTGATGACATGAAAACATGGATGATGAAATACAAGGAAGCCCCGCTTCACTTGCCTAAGATGATGAGGGCCAATGTGGTTGATATAAAGGCACCTATCTAGAGTCAGATCTAGAACTATGAAGAGCTCTTGCAGCTCATCACTAGCATACAGGCTTCCCATGCACGAGTATTTAGGAGTATGGATGTTGGGGTGTGCACACATGTGATCCCATCCATTGGGACTCTCACCCAGGCGAAGACAAAGAAACAGGTCCAACTAGCACTTGACTCATACTTCAACGAGTTGATGTGCATTGCCACCAGCCCAAAATTTCCTATTAGAGCAGACATCCTGCACAAGTATGTTATTGGTTTGGCCACATTAAAGACAATGATGCGCATGCTTTCAAACGAGTTGGACAGAGTAGCTCGAGCAGTGTACCCGGATGTTATGGAGGCAAGAGTAAGGTTTCAGACAGATGTCACCACACAACACATGGACACCATCAAGGACTACCAATCTTGGCATTAGTATGTTACTGTCAATCACCATGAAGATGTTGAGGATTTGGACTTCCATGGCTGTCTAAGTCAGAGTGATGTCTATCTTGGTTTGCTCAAGCCATTTTGTTTCACATGGGTACATGTGCGTTGTAATGTAAATTCATGTCAAGTGCAAGTCAAGTTGTGATAGTTGGATGTAACAATCATAGAGTAGGTGAAGATTCATGAGGATAGTTGAATTGTCGCAAAGGGGAATGTCAAGGGTCACCACACCCTTTGCAATAAATAGTCCCTCATAACTCATTGTAAGGGTTTTGCTCAGCCAAGATTCTGATAAGACTATCTTGGAGAGAGCTTGGACAATATTGTAACGAGCCTTGGCTTCTCCACTGCGTAGAGCTAGTACATCTCTTTGGAGGAGCAGGTAGATGTGGCTGTAACATTCCACTATTGGAACTAGTGGTTGGACATTGATGTATTGTATGATTGGAACTTACACTTCTTTATATAATAAGAGCTAGCACGTTTCATGCATATGTTGTATTGAATTCTATGTTATCTGGTGTACTCTAAATGATATATGTATTGTTTGCTTACGCATGCATGTATGTACTATTCTCTATAAGTATGTATGAATCTTTCTGGAATGTGTTGTTGGTTTAACCGTCACTTTGCATTGCTTGCTAACTTTCTTTCTAGCTTCTGATGCATCTTCACTCGTGTGTTCCCTTACAAGCCGAGTACTATGACGGGTTGCCAAGGGGCGCACTCACCTCAACCCCCATGTGTTAGAACCTCTCATGTACCTTCCTTGACTCACTGCAGCTATCACACCCTTACTACCAACAGAGTTATCTTACTTGCCTTTGTGCAAAATCACAGTCAAGGCATTACCATACGACCCACTGCTAGGACTCCTACACCAAACGGTCTAAGGTCTAATTGGGACTTCTTACCGGGGATATCCCCTGACGTGTTGGCGGGTCCAGCACCGTCAACATTTATGGCGCTAGAAGGAGGGCCATATGATAAGATGTGCCCTCTCATCTGGTTTTGAAACTTTGCATATCTTTCATGGATTCTTTCACTCTTATCCCTCCGTGATGTTTTTCGAATGATGAAGATATCACCATCACGAGGGAGTTTTTCGATCACTTTTCCACTTACACGTATGATGGTGAAGGCGAAGTGGCCTGGCCTGAGTACTTACATGGATTTATTTCCATGCTTCATGAGGAAGATGGGTGTTCTGACGAACAGGCCAGCTTGTTGCTTGCATACACACTTCGTGAATCTCCACTTCGATGGTTGTTTAGCCTGCTTTCTGACAGCATGCACTCACTTGAGCACTTCTATGATCTCATTGAAGACACTTTCTATCATTTTGATCCAGACCATCTTGACCGAAAAATGCTACTACAATGGAAGGCTCTGCATGAATCGATTATGGATTTTTGGCAGTGCTTCCATGACTTGCAATTTCAAGCTCCGAGAAGCCAAATTAAATTTGTCTATCTTTGGGATCGATTCAAGTATTGCCTTAAGAAATATTCTCATCCCAAGAAGATGTTTGAAATCAAGTCCCACTCAACCTTCTTCAGTGAGGGAGTTGCACAATATCAGCCCGATGCGGTCACTGTCATGACTGATTGTCCTTTGTCCCCTTATTAAATAGCTTCACCACTGACGAGTGATGTTGAGGATCATGCTTACACACCTGTTCATCTTTCACATCCTCCCAACATCACCTCACTTAACTTTCGTGCAGATTTGGTTGTGAGTTCATCAATTTGTCATATACATTTTGTACCACAACCTCCGTCTTGGCACTCAATTGTTCCTCCAGATGATACTTTCTTGTGTTCTTCCATTCTAGACTCTTCACTTGTTATGAACGAGGAACAAGTCCCTAACGGATTTGGTGTTGCACGAACAACATGTGTTGTCATTCATGAAGAGTATGAGTGGGAGCTTGAACATCAACACTCGGTGAAGGATGACTCCCTTCTATCTGAGCCCCCTCTGTTCTTTCCTAACATCTTTGGTGAACTTGCCATCCAAGATTTTGCATGTGTGTCTTCATCCACAGATTCACCCATTGTTGATCACTCGCAGGGCACGCCAGATGTTGGCCCATCATTCAACAACGGAGAGGATAAGTCATTCATTGAAAATCCACTTGATCTTTCATCTGTCTTTTCCAGAAATACAGAGGATGAGTTTGTTCGCTTTTCATCTACCCCTCTGTTTGATTCATATGATCATGAGGATGTCGATGAAATCATTGATTTTTCTAATCGCTGCAATCGTGATCCATTTATTTGCATATTTTATCACGATAATGACTCTATCACAATTGATCTTTCGAAGCCACTGTTTTATGATGATGAAGTTGAAACACCCAAGATTGTCAAGGCTCTTCAGCTTGAGCTGATGGTTATGTCAGGCCCTTGCTCTCTTAGGGTTAGTCTCACTTCCGATCAGGAAAAATTGTTCAATCACCCAAGGCTACTCATCACTCATCTATATGCATTGAAGATCCATCTCACACACAGATCATACTCCCTCCACTCGAAATGCACGATCATTTTGCTCATGCATTAGAGGAATCTTACATTGCAAGCACACATGCACAACACAAGTTATCTTTGTTTATTTCATTTTCTTGCATGTCACATTCAAGAGTGTCCTTATGCTTTAAAGTTGCACACAGTATCACACATCACCATGATAAGTCCACAAACTACTCTTCATGCACTTGTACTCACTTATGTCCTATGGGCACTTTGAAACATGAAGTGTGGTTGTCTTCATTGTTATATATTTCTTGTTGTTTCACACAATTGGGTTGCTCACGGACCAAGCCTTCACCAACATGGGTCAACCAATGCATCGGTGGCTATATTGGAAATATTACTTCACGTAATCAGGCCCATGCACCGTTAGCTTAGGAGTAGGAGTAGTGCTTGCTTTCAGTCAGTTTTATTGCATGCATCTTTGCTTACTTGCTTTTTTTGTTTGTTTGTGTTTGCTTACTTGCTTTCTTGTTTTCTTACTTGTTTTTCTTTCATTTTTGCTTCTACTCTTGCTTTGTTTCATCGTTTTTTAGTTCGTTTGTTTCATTCGTAGGTTGGTTTTGTATGAAACCATGTATGACTCTTGAAATGAGATGGGTAAAGTACAAGAGGGCTTGTAGAGCTATCACTACTTGGTTATCTGTCATCTTGCCTCTGTATGAAGAACATGTTACGTTTATTCCATGATACGTCAAAGGAAAATATGTATTGTTCAAAGTGAACCTTGGTGAAAACACAACGCCTACGCACTAACTAGTGCCACCTACTCTAGTCGGTTGTTTTTGGGTTAACCCTTGTCAGCTCAGTCAAGTAGATTAAGGTGAGCGGGGAAACCTTAACAGGCATGTCAAAGATATAATAAACTACTTCTCTGATGGAACAACCTCTTCTTCTCTCAATAAGTCGGGATCCCTCTTCCGCCTATGAAATGAATAAGTGTTATGCACAATTAAAAAAAAAAATTGAAAAAAAAAATGAAAAAATGAAAAGTAAGAAAAATTCAAAATGAAAATGAATAAGGCAAAAGAAGAGAAAGGCTTCATGTGCATATAGGTGATGCAAGTAACTCTGTCAGGGTACTGACCAGGCTCGCTGGTAGCGGAGCCATGCTTGTGTTCCTATGTGACTCCACATGAGTACTATCCAGGCCTGCTGGCAGCGGCGGGACACCAGATGAAACTAAGACTCTAACGATTATACTGCTTGTGCAACAATGTACCCCTCAACCCCAATCGAAACTACTGTGTTGCCTTGGCTTAGAGTGTGTGTCAATCGACCAAGAGCTTGGTAGATGCTACATCTTAAAATCAAGCTAGTGTGAAACCAAGATGAGCTGAGGACTGAACAATATTTCCGGAGGTGTTAGACTTTCTTTTCACGAACAAGGTCCATTCAGAGAGTTGGACTTCTACCAATATGTCACCAAGTGTTGTAGCAGCTAATACCACCCTCCAAAAGTTTTCCTTAGCTTCGTTTTGAAGCCTCCCTACCAACCTTTCGCAGCACCTTGTCTTGCTTCATCAAGTACACAAGCTTTAGTGTTTTTATTCCACAAAGGAAGCCTGTCGATCACAGCTTGATGCATTCCCCTCAAAGGTTGTTCACCTGAACTTGGTCTAGTTGTAGGCTGACCATCTCCCACAATAAATTGTGCATTTCTAGAGGGAAAGCAACCTTCCCTCCAAAAATTGCGCAATCATGTCTGGCAGACTGCTGGGCTCCAGAATTGCACAATTTTGCCAGTCAAACCTCATAGTGAAAATTGTGCAATTTCCCCAGCACGGCTACTCAGACCATAATTTGTGCAAATCTGGGCAGCAGTCAACTGCTTTGCCTAGAAATTGCACAAACCTCCTGGGTAGCCAACCCAGCTCTGATCCGGATTTAAATAGGAACGCAACAAATTACAGAGATAACAATAAACACAAAGATGCAATGGAAATAATACTTCATTTCATTAATGTAAAATACTGAAATATGCTTACAAACAGAAATGGAAATAAACCAGCTAGGGCGATGGTAGCTTATCTCCGAGGAGAGATGTGCAGCTACATGCCTCTGAACTATTCTGAACTGTGTTACAATGAGGCTCGAAGGCCTATTTATTGTTGAGAAACAATGGAAAACCCTTCACATTCCAAAACCTAACCCTAGAAGATGACACACCAAATTGTGGGCCCCGTTTTGGGTAAATTGGTACATCAATTTCTCGGGGTCGTAACTTTGGCATACGAT
>APFE031665700.1:0-23971 GCA_000404065.3 Pinus taeda
AAAAAAAAATTAATAGTAGAAAAGAATTCAGCAAAAATATCTGGAACACCAAAATTTTTAAAACATAATAGCTGTAAGTTAAATTTCCAAAAAAGTTTGCCAAACTTGTGTCAAAATTATGTAGGGAAAACCATTTTTTCTTTACCAAATGGTTAGCCTTTTAGACTGACTTTTTTTTTAATAATTAAATTGGTCTATGTTGGTGAGTTATCAAATAAAAACCGGAATGTTCGTTGTTGGAAAAAGAATTTTGCGATTGATATTGGAACGGGTGCAGAACATTAAGTTGATGATTTACAAGAGCCAAGTATTTCTGTTAGATCTCATTGTCGGTCATAATCTTAATGGAGTGCACTCTTCTGCTTTCATGGGTTTATGGTAGACAAATCCCTTTGGTGAGTAACAGATTTTGACTACACACGGTTTACAGTTTTCAGTTTTCATCATATGAGATATAGCAATGGAGCCTTGAGAGAACAACGTGACAATTATTCCAACAACAAAAAAGCAGGGTCGAAGGTGAATGTGGATATCTAATGATGAAAACACCCAAGCTTGGAGGTTGTCCTATGGAAGTGCACCCCAATATCAGATAACCTTCTTAGCATTTTTCAATTGAAATTTAAAATTTGCACAATAATATCATAAAATATGTAAATTATTATCAATTAATAAATTTGGAGGGAAATTTGGAGACTATTTCATCTTTTCATTAAAGAAATAGTGATATGTAAAATTATGATTATTTATATAGAAAAAGAGAGTTTAAAAATGATATTATCCATAATGTATTTAAATGGTTTTATTTGTAATTAAAATATTTTGAAAGTTTTAAAAATATAATATTTAAAATATGTTAAACTTTTAATATATAATATAAATAAAAATTTTTTATAAAAAATGTCTAAAGAAAATATTATAGTTAACCTAATTTTTATTAGTGTAGTTGAATTTATAGTCGAAATGTTTTTTTTCACGATAAGTTTTCTGGTTAATTGTAACTAAAATTTGGTAGAGATTTTTAAAAACTCTACTTTAAGTTGTCTAATTTGTAGATTTGGAGTGTTAGAAATGGTTTCCTAGGGTGTTGAATCCATTTATTCATTCAAAAAATCACATTCTTTTTTTAAATTGTTTTACCTGATTCTAGTGAAAAACTTTGTTTGATATATATACACTAAGCCATTTTTATTAAATTAAACAATAGTTTTTATCAAATAAAATAAAAATAAAAAATAATATATAACTAAAAGTAAAGAAAATATCAAGTCTTACTAGCACAACCAATTGAGGATAGGTCTCCTTAGTAATGCTACCCAAAATCAAACCTCACGAAGATTGTTGCCCAAGTATTAACGTGGAAACATGCTAAAAAAGTAAAAAATCTACTCAATTTAATTATGATATGGCCCAAACCAGATGTGATCCTAAATGATTTTGACTAATAAAATGACCTGAACAGTTTCTCAAACTACCTATCAAACCAAAATTACAAAAAAATAAAATAAAACTAAAATAAAATAAAACTAAAATATTATCTTTTAATCTCACACCTTAAACGAATATAAATCATAACTACACCGACCAAAACCATTGACATAGTCAAATCAATATTGTTTAAAACATATTATCATAGTAAAACATCGGACAAATCCGGAAAGTAAACTCACCCTATGGCCCATCTAACCTATTTGTTATGCCAAAGCCTCTATATAAACATGTTCGTGCAAGTAAATAGATACCTAGGGGTGATTTATGGTTTCGGTTGTTCTTGAAGTTCTGGCTTCTGATTCATGATATTGCTTCTCTCGCTAAGGGTTAAGGCTGCAATACCATTTGAATCTGAAAGATCAGAACTAACATGGGGATTACTGAAAACCCTAGAATTTGCGAACGCACAGTTGATCAAAAAGTCCCCCATCAACCCCATGAGGTGCAAATCAGTAACCCTGTCAAGAAACCGCGGCCCGAAGATGAATCAACGGAATGCTTTTTGGACCGTCTACCAGAAGACATTGTGCAAGACATTCTGTCTCGCATGTCCATCAGCGACCTCTTGAAAGCTCGGGCTACTTGTCGCGCTTGGCGCCACACCATTTCATTCTGCAAGATATTCCAATTGCTGTACGACCAAAGAAACTGGGAGTCATGGATTGCTCTCACCAGCGATCCCAAGAATACCTACGACTTTTGTCTATTCAACAAAAACCCTAGCAAGTGGTATTTCATCCCGGCTCTCTTTCAATTAGATCGCACTGAATGTTGGCGTCTCCAGGCAGCTGCCGATGGGCTTATGCTTTTCGTAACCACCGAAGGAAAAATTCTGGTCACTAATCACTTAACGAAACAAGTCAGACTGCTGCCTGATACAAAGGTCAGCCCGCGCCTTGGGCTCCAATCGAGTTTGAAGAAAAAACTAGGGCAGAACAAGAACAACTCCGCACCTGGTAAGGTTGTGCAGTCGTCGGTGTCCATCCACCTGGTTGTAGACGCCGCCCAGTTTAAAGTGATGGTGTGGGGAGAACTGAGATCGAATATGGTGCACGCTCTTGTTTACAGCTCAGCTAAAGACAAATGGACTGTAAGGTCGTGCCCAGATATCAACTTCAGATTTTTCAGGGAACCATTCTACTCCACAGCAGTTGGCGACACCATTTTCTTCATGTCAGCAAATCGAGCTATTCTGGCTACTTATAATACAGAGACCGCCCTGTTCGCTCCTCAACAAATGTTTTTACTGTTGGCACCGTGGCAATTACGCACGGTAATGGACAACGTGCAACCCATTAAGCTGCTGGTTCACAAGAGCCAAGTGTTTCTGTTAGGTATCATCTTCGGGTATACATATATTGCACGGCTTTACACTATTGTGTTGGGGTTATGGCAGGCAACTCCCAATACTAGGATATGGAATCTGTTGACTACGGAGACGTTGGCTACTTCACGACGTCAGCGACCCTACGAGGAGGTAGCAGCGGCGGCGTACGATGGAGAACAGAACGTCATAATTATTCCAAAGACTCTGGGGTGGAAGATTAGATTTTTGAATTTGGATACCAAAGAGTGGACGACTTCCGATGAAGGTAGCCAAGCCTGGAGGTTGTCCAGTGGAAATGCAGCACAAGATCAGATAACCTTCTCTGCACCTTTCATGGCTTTTCACATGAAACTAAAATTTTGCACGGTCATATGATCTGGTCCTAAGTCATTTTCTCTGAATCTTAGGTCAGAAAATTGTTTACCCATTGGCAAATTTTGTTATGTTCAGACATTTTGTCATTCCAGTGGAATGAAGTCTTCGGATTTTTCATGGTGTTTTGTATGAATGCTAGGATTGACAAATGCTCTCATACACAACTTTTTGTGTGTTTATACAATGTTCTCATGTATTTGGATTTTAATATAAGGATTTATGTGGATTATTTTTATCATTTTGTCCAATGCAGTTTAACTTGGGTGGTTTCATAGAAATGCTTCATTGGCAAGTACTCTTATTCGTGGTCAGTAATTAAATGAAATGAAACTTCTAATTTCTAGATTTCAATGGAACAATGTACTTGCTGACTTAGATGGTTTCATAGAAATGCTTTATTGGCAAGTACTCTTATTCGTGGTCAGTAATTAAATGAAATGAAACTTTTAATTTCTAGATTTCAATGGAACAATGTACTTGCTAGTGGTTATATGAATTTGTAGAATTTGAATGAACAATGTACTTGCTAGTGGTTATATGAATTTGTAGAATTTGAATGAAGTTACAGAATTTTAATGGGGTTTGAAACCAAATTTGTTTAGTGGTTATATGAATTTGTAGAATTTGAATGAACGTTACAAAATTTTAATGAGGGTTTTAAACTAAATTTGTTTAATGATATTGGTTGAACAATAAGTCACAGGATTTGAAAAAATTGAGGTGGGTATAAGAATTTGTAGGATTTGAATAAATTGAGGTGGGTATAAGAATCTGTAGGATTTGAATAAATTGAGGAGGGAATAAGAATTTGTATAATTTGAATGAAGTTACAGAATTTGAATGAGGGTTTTAAATCAAATTTGTTTAATGATATTGGTTGAAGAATCAGTCATGATTTGAAAAAATTGAGGTTTTGCAAAATTTGCTTATTATGTTTATATTGTATGTTTTTTAAGGTTGTACTGTCACTTGTAATATGAATCTGCAAAATTTGAATGAATTTAAAGAAATTTCAATGAGGGTTATAGAGTAGATTTGTTTAGTGATATTGGTCAAATAATTAGCCAGAATTTGAAATTGAGTGTCTTAGTGTTATAATATGGGGATTCTTTGATGGTGGGTGGTAGTGACAGGAAAGTTTGTGGTGTGAGTATAGTCATTTTCTTCTTTTAGGATCTGATGTGCAAATACAAACTAAGTATTGGCTAAGGCACAAATTTTAATTCCTTTCTATGTGATGTGTAATGAGAATTGCCCTTTGAAAATATGTTAAAGTATTGGGTATTTAAAATCCCTTGTGGACTAGTTCAATGGAACAATTGCCTTTAAGGTCCTTCATTTAGAATTGTGGCAAAGGAAAATATGTCTCACACACAGCAATATGAGGATGTGAAAGCTATTCACACATTCATATGTTATCTAAAGAAGCTTTATTAGATGCTAGGCTAGTTTTTTTAAATCATTCAATGCACTTCTATGCAACCAAGGGAATGACTTTTTTAATTTCCTATAAAATATCAAAAATACTTTTTTATCCAATGTATTGATATGCAACCAAGGGAATGTCCTTTTAAATTTCCTATAAAATATCAAAAATATTTCTTTCTTATCATATCCATGGTTATATGTTTCCTAAGGTTTCAATAAAACATATTACTCTATAAAATTCAAATGGAGTTAAGGAAGTTCGATATGAAGTTATAGAAATTTGATCGGGATTTGAAACTTATTAGTGTTGGTTTTCTTTGCATAAATGTTTTTATTTTATTAATTGTCATAAAACCTTTTGAAAAGCTCATTATGTTAATATGTTTTAATAATTTCTATTTTTAATTATATATATATATATATGAATGAATGATTTATGAAAATATTTTAAAATTTCCCTCTAGAAGTATGTTAAAGTATTGGGGATTCAAAAGCCCTTGTGGACTAGTTCAATGGAACAAATAAGGTCTTTCATTTAGAATTGTGGCAAAGGAAAATATGCCACAGAGAGCAATATGAGGATGTGAAAGTCATCAGTACATTCATATGTTATCTAAGGAAGCTTTATTAGATGCTAGGCTAGTTTTTTTTTAAATCATTCAATGCACTTCTATGCAATCAAGGGAATGGCTTTTTTAATTTCATATAAAATATCAAAAATATTTTTTATCCAATGTATTGATATGCAATCAAGGGAATGTCTTTTTTAATTTCCTATAAAATATCAAAAATACTTTTTTACCCAATGTACTGATAAGGGAATGTCCTTTTAAAATTCCTATAAAATATCAAAATTATTTTTTCTTATCATATCCATGTTATATATTTTCTAAGTTTTCCATAAAACAAATTACTCTGTAAAATTCAAATGAAGTTATAGAAATTTGATGAGGATTTCAAATTGATTAGTGTTGGTTTCCTTGCATAAATTTATTGTCATAAAACATTTAGAAAAGTTCATTATGTTAATATGTTTTAATAATTTTTATTTTTAATAAATTATGTTTGTGTGTGTGTGAGAGATTTATAAAAATATTTTAAAATTTAAAAAGTACTTTTTTTGTAAGTCAAGCTTTTATTCATTCATTAAAAGAAGACGAGTACATAGATGTCAAAATGAAAATGGTCTCAACCCGACTAGGTTTATTGACCATTGATATTACCATATTACAAAGAAACAAAAAGAGAGGCATGTCAGTAATACAAAGTCTAATAGGCCAAAAGCACTAAAAGACATACAGAACCAAAAGGAAACCAATTACCATATTCAATCATCGGAAGTAATTGACGCTTGATTATTCGGCTGAGTCCCTGAAGGGGGAGGAGGGAAATATGGGCAGTTGATATGTTACTTGAAGTGAGCCAGCCATGTTTCCAGCTTATCAACCTTTTCTGCTAGCAAATTTTGCCCCCGCCAAACCACCACAATTCTTTCTCTGACGTGGCATTGAAAGTAATGCAACTAATTGAGCGTGATGATGACAACTTCATGCTCTTCCTTTCTCATCCTGTCTTAGGCTTCCATATGATCCAGAATAGATTGAAACATGTCACAAAGGGTCGCAGGGTCAATCGACTGACCAACAGTTGAATGCCCTGAGGTACCCGCACGCTCCGACTATTGAAAATGCAATAAGAAAATCCTAATTTAATTTGTGCTTGAATTAAGTTAGGAATTAAATTGTAGTTCCACATCTCATGATGACTTGTAATAGTTAACTAAGTTAATTTGACTTAGTTATCTCAGTTAATTCGAGTTGAGGGTCTAAATAGAGTCGTGTAGAGTGTCTCCTACAATTAGAAGCACTTGTTGAGTTTATTTTCAGTTGTAATTATTTAATTCAGTCTAACTGAGTTGAACTCAGTTAAACTAGTTCCAAATCATGGAGGAATTAGTGGGATATAAAAAACAATGGTGTGTAACCAGCAACAGTGAGGTGTAACCATCATCAGTCGGGTGTAACTTACTGTAGTGGGGTGTGACTTACTATAGTGGGGTGTAACTTAGGGGTGTGACTTACTATAGTGGGGTGTAACCTGCGGTAGTGGGGTGTAACCTATAGTAGTGGGGTGTAACCAGCACTGATTGGTAAATTTAAGATTCACTCATAATTAACTCATGCATGTCAGATCAAAGAAAGACTAAGTTGAGATTAGAGTTCAGAGACAATGTACTATCTTTTGTATAATGATCTGAATTGTATAGGTGTTTCATGCAGTCAACAAAATGCCTATGAGGATTGCGCAATTCATAATTGTGGGATTTCCCAATTAAATATGGGCTAAGTCCCAAGGGAACAACGCAATGAAATAGGAGCTTGAATGGAAACAAAATTGGCTAAGTATTGGCTTGAGCTTGTGTGGGAAGCAGTGAGATAGATAGAGATAGTGCAGAGGTTGCTCGGGCTTGAGAAAAGCATTGTAATCTTCTCATTTTTTTTATTAATGCAATATATAGATAGCAGGGGGTTTTAGTTGTGGATTTCCAAAGAAAATCATTATGTTATGTGTGATTGAAGTGTTTCTCTTATATGCTTCGTGATTTCTTCGATCATTTATTATTTCTGGTAATAAGTAGAGTAGTTTCAATTATATTGTTTTAGTAAATTACAATTAGCAGTTTGAATCTACAAGGAATTTCTACATGGTATCAAATTTGAAATCACTATCAAAGAGTATAATATGAGTTTGTCTTTTGCAAGAGAAATCGAATTTGCAGTATCATACTGCAGAGCCAATAGGATGTCGTCTACGGATTGAGACTCGAATATGCCCTTGAGGGTAGTTCGAACTATATTACTTGGAAGGACAGGATGAAGGTAGTGTTGGAAGAAAACATTCTTAACGAATTCATAAACAAAGATATTTCCTTAGCAAGTTGATCCTCGGGATCTAGCAAAGTGGAGAAAGTGTGTGGCAAAGGCGAGAAGGATTATCCCAAAAGGAGTTTGAGATCATATCGTCTCAAACCCCCATAGTAAGGAAACTCCATTTGCAATGTGGATAGCCTTGACAGACATGTTTCAAAATACTAGTGACCACAAGAATTGGAACTAAAGGACAAGCTCAAAAAGATCAAGATGGAGAAGGGTGACTCAATACCAAAGTACGTGACTAAGTTCACCTAATCTCAAGATGAGCTTGAAAGTGTCCATGTTATAGTTGCTGAAGACGATATGTGAGCCTAGCACTTCGAGGCCTTCCCAAGAGCTAGCACAATTACCGAGACTCAGTTAATGGGAGGGAGAAGCTACCAGAGTGGGATAAATTGTGCTATGACTTGATACAAGAAGAGATTCAGCGGAAGACCAGAGATGGATCCTCATCCAAGTAAGATGATGAGGAGAATTGTGCCTTAGTTGGAAATGCGAAGAAAGGGAAGGGGAAGTCATCCCATTCCAAATCAGATTCAAATAAGGGAGGCAAGATGAAGGACTTATTGAAGATTAAATATTTTCACTGTCACGAGCTGGGACACTATGCCACAAAGTGTTCGCACAAGAAGGCCGGTAAGAATTCCTCGGGAGGATCGGTAGGTGAAGCTCTTTCTTCACAAATTGAGTTGGATTTCACCCTCATTTCTTACATGGTGACATCGATGATGGGTACTGTGTGGTACCTAAATAGTGGAGCCTCATTCCATATGACCAAAATCAAATATTTATTCATTTATTCATTGACTTGGAGGAGAAGGACCTCTAGGTGCACATCGAGCTAGGAGATAATGGGAGGTATAACACAGCCGACATCGTATTGTTACCTTTCATAGGGAGTCTTGTAATCTTGTCACATTAAAATATGTCATGCATGTTCTAGGTTTAAAGAAGAATTTGGTTTCAGATGCCATGTTGGAGGACCGTGGTTAAAATGTGATATTTAGGAAGAGAAAGGCTTTCCTTCGTCACATAGGTTCAGGACAGGTGAAGCAGATCGGGGTTTAGGTGAAGAACCTCTACAAATTGGATGTAGAAGACTGTGTTGCTTTGAGCACTAAAGCAGAGAAGTTGGAAAGCTGAGACATTAGTGAGTTGTGGCATAGAATATTGGGTCACTTGAACCATGAAACTTTGAAGATCATGCAACAACTTTCTACAGGACTGCCCAAGGGTACACTAGAGTAGAGAGACACATGCAAAGGGTGTACATTGGGGATATACACTAAAGATTCCTTTCATGATAAAGACAAACGAGCACAAGTAATCCTTGATCGAGTTCACCCAGATGTGTGTGGACCATTTTTGATAGCCTCCATGGCCAAGCATAGTTATTATGTAATATTTGTTGATGATTTTTCTCATAAATGTTGGATTTTCTTCATGCAAAAGAAAGATCAAACGTTCGCTAAATTTTTTGAATTTAAACCACTTGTCGAGAAATATATTAGCAGGAAAGGTAAAGACCTTTAAAGTGATAATGGTGGAGAATATGTGTTGAATGAATTCAATAACTTATGTGCATCAAAAGGCATTCGACGGGAGTTAATAGCACCTCATAACCCATAGCAAAATGGGGTGGCTAAAAGGAAGAACAAAAGTATTGTGGGAGTTTCACAAGGGATGTTACATGATCAAGGCCTACCATTGCACTTTTTGGTTCAAGCATGCAACACAATTGTTTATTTGCAGAACAACGCTCATTAAATTCTCAGGATGAGTACACTAGAAGAATATTTTTTAGGTAAGAAACCAGATGTGGCACACTTCATGATCTTTGGTTCATCATTCTACTATCATGTTACCAAGGATGCACAGAAAAATATAGAGCCAACAACTGAGTTTGTTCATATTTGTGGGGTACACTGATACACCTTACACCTATTTTGTGTACCTTCCATCCAATAGGATGGCAGTGGTTCGTAGAGATGTGAAGTTTGATGAAGAGAAGGCCATGAGATGTTCCCTTGAGAAGGAGCTTTAGTTACGTGTGGATGAGGATATTTTAGCTCCAAAGGAGGAACCTTAGGATGATGCGGAGCAGACACATCTAGAGGAGCAGAGAGTGGAAGCACACACTCATGCAGAGACTTCTAGAGATGGAAGGAAGCACACTAGAGAGGCTGACAGATTAATGCATGATGCTAGAGAGAATGTGGGAGCACCCACATCACAACGTAGCCAAAGGATGTCACCAGATTGGTACACTGGCTACATGGCTTTGATGAGCGAGAGTATAGAGGTTGAGCCATCCTCATTCAAGGAAGCAGTGCATCAACTAATATGCATTGATGCCATGATTGAGGAGTATGAATCCATTATTAGAAACAGTGTTTGGGAACTGGTCTCAACCCCAATAGACAAGTTAGTGGTGAGTTCCCGTTGCTTTACAAGGTAAAGTAAGCAACATATGGGAGTGTGGAAAAACACAAGGCCAGATTTGTGGCTAGAGGATTTTCTCAGGTGGAGGGAATTGATTACGAGGAGACCTTTGCTCGAGTATCAAGGTACTCTTCAATCATATCTATTCTAGCATTATCAATGCAGATGGGAGGGAAGATACATCAGATGGATGTGAAGACAACATTCCTCAATGGTATGATTGAGGAAGAGGTGTATATTAAGCAACCGAAAGGATTTGATACCTTCAACAGAGAGTCGCTTGTGTGCAGACTCAAGTAAGCATTGTATGGACTAAAACAAGCACCCCATGCTTGATACACCAGGATAGATAGTTATTTCAATGGGTCGGGCTTCACCAAAAGTGAAGGAGATGTGAACCTTTATCATATTGTGGTTGAAGGTAAATTGTTGATTATAGTATTATATGTAGATGATTTGATTCTAACAAGTGATGAGAATCCGATAAAATCTTGTAAAGAGGATTTTTTATGAGAATTCGAGATGAAGTACTTGGGGCTCATGCATTACTTTCTTGGAATGGAAGTATGGCAAGGAGATGGGGAACTTTTTGTCTCTCAGGGAAAGTATGCCAATGAGATATTGAAGAAGTTCCACATGGAGACTCCTTTAGCAAGTAATTGGAGGAAGGAAGATGCTACTTCAGGTGAAGTAGTGGAGGATACTATTAATAGACATCTTGTGGGTTCACTTATGTATTTGGTGAACACATGACCGAACATGTGTTTTGCAGTTAACCAACTTAGTCAAGACATGGTTAATCCAACCAAATTTTATTGGAAGGGAGCTAAATATGTGTTGAGATACCTCAGAGGCACCACTCAGTTTGGTCTTTGGTACAAATGAACAGAGGGAGTGCAGCTTCATGGCTTAACAGATGCAGATTGGGCAGGAAGTCCATCCGACATGAAGAGCACCTCAGGGGGAATATTCAGTATTGGGTCAGCAATAGTTTCTTGGTACAACAGGAAGTAGAGAATAGTTGCACTCAATTCAGCAGAAGCAGAGTACATGGTTGCTAGTTAAGCAGCTTTTGAGGCTATATGGATGAGGAAGATCCTTGTTGGGTTATTTGGTTAGCATATGGATCCTACAATGATTTACTGTGACAATTAGATTTGTATCAAACTCTCTGAGAATCCATTTTTTCATGATCGGTCCAAGCATATCGACATTCGGTATCACCATCTACGAGTTTGTGTGCAGAGCAGAATCATGTTGCTAGATTACATTCCTTCTGAGGAGCAGGATGCAAATATTTTGACAAAGGAATTCTCAAGATGCAAATTCAAGTTTCATAGAGGCGAATCGAGGTAGCAGATAATCCCTTTCTTGTTGAGGGGGAGTATTGAAAATGCAACAAGAAAATCCTAATTTAATTTGTTCTTGAATTAAATTGTAATTCCACATCTCATGAAAACTTGTAATAGTTAACTAAGTTAATTTGACTTACTTAGCTCAGTTAATTTGAGTTCCGGGTCTAACTAGAGTCATGTAGAGTGTCTCCTACAATTAGGAGCACTAGTTGAGTTAATTTTGAGTTATAATTATTTAATTCAGTCTAACTGAGTTAAATTCAGTTAAACTAGTTTTAACTGGTGGAGGAATTAGTGGGAGATCATATATAGTGGGGTGCAACCAGCAATAATGAGGTGTAACCAGAAACAAAGAGGTGTAACTAGCAACAATGAGGTGTAACCAACATCATTGGGGTGTAACTTACTGTAGTGGGGTGTAACTTAATATAGTGGGGTGTAACCTACATTAGTGTGGTGTAACCTGCTGTTGAAATGTGGCAACAAGAATATTCCAATTTTAATGTGTCCTTGAATTAAAATTGAGAATTAAAATTCGAATTTAGTCTCACCACCTGCTTGAAAAATAAGTAATTAATTCATCTTGAGTTAATTAGTTGGAGAAATTCAAGCTAGAAGTCTTTGTAAAGTCATACAAAAGTTATCCCTTAAATTAAGGAAGTTATCCCTTAATTAATGAGATAAGGATGAGTTGTATTTGAGTTTTAATTAGTTAGCTCAGTTAATTGAGTTAAGTCCAATTAAATTAGTTTCAAACAGTTTGAGGAACTAATTGTGAGTTCAGTCAGTTAATGTATGCATGCATGAAAATAGTGTACTCTAGATAACTTAATATTCTCTCATAAATAAGTCAAGCATGTGAGTTCAGACAAAGACCCAATTGAGATTAAAAGCAGGGATAGTGTACTATCAGTTGCAAGAATTTTCCTATAAGAAAATCTCTTGCATGCAAAAGGAATTCATTCCTTGAGATTTGCACAATTTTATAGTGTATTGGAGCAGTGTGTGAGATCAGTGTCACAAAAGGTTACAGCTGGAGCACCCAAGGAAAACTGCGCAAGGAAATAGGAGGCTTGGATGATAGAGGAGAAGGCATATGAGTTGTCTATTCTGTCTATAAGCAGCAGTGAGGGAATTTACTGAGAGCTGGATAGTTGTAAGATCTAAAGCTGTTTGTAATCCTGAGATATTTCCACTTGTATGATAATACAGATAGCGGGGTTTTTAGCTGAGGCTTTCCCCAGAGTATTTTTTTTTGTTTCATGTGTATTGATTCTTCTTCTCTATTATATGTGTTCTATTTGATCTTGCTCAAATCGATTAAGCTTCCGCAAGTTTGATTGTAGAAGTAGATTAAGTATTTTTCTTTAGTTATATTGCATAATCAGGTTAATGTACAGTGAGAATTTTCTACATGGTATCAGAGCAAAGGTGATAAGAGCTATGAGCAGTATACTAAGAAGGGAAGTTCAAAGTTTACCAATGGCATTCAATGGCTTGAGATTCGAGTATGCTCTAGATGGTAGCTCGAATTACATAGCATGGAAGGATTGCATGGAAGTGGTATTAGAAGACATTGGCTTGAAGGATTTCATTGATCAAGAAATCCCCAAGCTAGCTGCAGCTAATGCACAAGAGTTGCTTGAATGGAAGAAGTGTGTGGTGAAGGCGAGAAGGATTCTTCTAGAGGGAGTTCAAGACCATATTTTCTGGAGTCTCCATGGGAAGGAGACACTGTTTTCAATGTGGAATACATTGAAAGACCTATATCAGAACAGTAGAAACCAGAGGAAACTGGCGCTCAAGGATAAGCTTCGAAAAATCAAGATGGAGAAGGGTGACACTATTTCTACATATCTAAACAAGCTCACCACCTGCAGAGATGAGCTTGGTAGTGTGGGAATAATGGAAAACGATGATGATATGGTGAGCCTTGCTCTCCTCGATCTTCCAAAGAGTTGGAATAATTACCAGGACTCTCTGAATGGAAGAGAGAAACTGCTGGATTGGGAACGACTGTGGTTAGATCTCATCAAGGAGGAGATCAGGAGGAGCACTCAAGATGGTTCTTAATCAAAGAATGATGATGAAGAAAAATTAGCCTTAGCAAGTAAGGCAAGGAAAGGGAAAAGGAAGGCTTCCCATTCCAAATCAAATTCTTCTCATGGAGGGAAGAAGATTGACAAATCTAAAGTGAGATGCTTTAATTGTCATGAGTTGGGCCATTATGCAACTAATTTCCCATTGAAGAAATCCAAGAAGGGATCCTTAAATGGGAGTTAACAACACCTCATAACCCACATCAGAATGGGGTGGTCAAGAGGAAGAACATGATGATTGTGGGGGCAGCTCAGGCGATGCTGCATGACCAAGGCCTACCACTTCATTTATTTGCTGAGGCATGCAACATGGCCGTCTATTTGCATAATAGAAGCCCACATTGCACTCTTGGGATGAAGACACCAGAGGAAGCTTTCTCCGCGAAGAGACAAAATGTGGGTCACTTTAGGATCTCTAGCTCATCAGTATATTGTCATGTGACCAAGGATGCTGGGAAGAAACTTGAGCTGACATCTAAGTTGGGAATACTTGTGGGGTACATAGATAGACCTCACAACTATCGGGTGTATGCGCCTACCAGTCGGAGGGCAGTGGTTCATAGAGATATCAAGTTTGATGAGCAGAAGGCCATGCGATTTTCCCTTGAGAGGAAGCTCCAACTACAGGATGTGGAGGAACTTTTGGTTCCTAAGGAGGAGGAGCCTCAGACTGATGCGGAGTAGCCGCATGAAGAGGTTCCAGGAGTGGAGACATTCACTCAAATAGAGTCTTTCAGAGAGGGATGGAAGCCCACAAGAGAAGCTGACAGATTGTTGTCGTATGTGAGAGAGAATGTGGGACAACCATCTTCTCAGCGCAAACAGAGGAGGTCACCTGATAAGTACACTAGATACATGGCCCTTGTTGGGGAATGTGTTGAGACCAAGCCATCCTCCTTTGAGGAAGCAGTGCAGCAATTGATTTGGGTTGATGCTATGGTGGAGGAGTATGACTCCATAGTTCGGAACAATGTCTAGGATGTGGTTCCAAGACTGGATAACAAGTCAGTTGTGAGTTCTTGTTGGCTTTACAAGGTAAAGCAAGTTGTTGATGGTAGTGTGGAGAAACATAAGGCAAGATTTGTTGCCCCTGGTTTCTCACGGGTCGAGGGGATGGACTATGATGAGACTTTTTCTCATGTAGCAAGGTACTCATCTATCATATCGATGTTGGTATTATCAGCACAGATGAGTTGGAACATCCATCATATGGATGTGAAGACTGCATTCCTCAATGGCAAGATTGAGGAAGAGGTGTACATAGAGCAGCCATAAGGTTTTGAGACCTTTGATCGTGAGTCGCATGTGTGCCAACTCAAGCGAGCTTTGTATGGGCTGAAGCAACTACTTCACCAGGTTGGGCTTCACAAAGAGTGAAACGGATGTGAACCTATACCAGATCATGGTAAAAGGCAAGTAGTTGATCATTGTTCTTTATGTTGATGATCTCATATTGACAGGCGATGATCAATTGATCATGTCTTGCAAGGAGGACCTTGCAAGAGAATTTGAGATGAAAGACATGGGTCTCATGCACTACTTCCTTGGTATGGAAGTGTGGCAGAAGGATGGGGAGTTTTTTATGTCTCAAGGCAAGTATGCCAATGAGATACCCAGGAGATTCCACATGAAGAAGTGCAAGCCCATGCAAACTCCTCTAGCAGGTAATTGGAGGAATGAGGATGCTACTTCAAGAGAAGTAGTAGAAGCTACTGTGTATCGGCAGCTTGTGGGTTCATTGATGTACTTAGTGAACACACAACTAGATTTTTGCTATGTGGTGAACCAGCTGAGTCAAGCTATGGTTCAACCTACCAAGATGTTTTGGAAGGCAGCTAAGCATGTTTTGAGATACCTTAGAGGCACATCTCAGTATGGATTATGGTACAGACAGATACAGGGAGTGAAGCTATAGGGATACACAGATGTAGATTGGGCAGGGAGTCCATCAGATCGAAAGAGCACATCAGGAGGAATTTTCAACCTTGGGTCAGCTGCAGTTTCTTGGTACAGCAGGAAACAGAAGTCAGTTGCACTCAGCTCAGCAGAGGATGAATACATGGCTGCAAGTCGGGCAACATGTGAGGCGATTTGGGTGTGGAAAATTCTAGTTAGTTTGTTTGATAAAAGGATCGATCCAACTGTGATCTATTGTGATAATCAAAGTTGTATCAAACTCTCTGAGAATCTAGTATTTCATGACAGGTCCAAGAAAATCGACATTTGGTATCATCATTTCAGAGACTGTGTGGTGAGGAGGATCATGTTGTTGCAGTATATTTAGACCGAGGAGCAACATGCTGACATTTTGACTAAGGCATTGTCAAAGTGTAAATTCAAGTTCCATAGAGACAGGATTGGCGTCATAGGTAATCCCTTTCTTTTTTAGAGGGAGTGTTGAAATGTGGAAACAAGAATATTCCAATTTTAATTTGTTCTTGAATTAAAATTGAGAATTAAAATTCGAATTTAGTCTCACCGGCTACTTGAAAAATAATTAATTAATTCATCTTGAGTTAATTAGTTGGAGAAATTCAAGCTAGAAGTCTTTGTGAAGTCATACAACAGTTATCCCTTAAATTAAGGAAGTTATCCCTTAATTAAGGAAATAAGGATGAGTTGTATTTGACTTGTAATTAGTTAGCTCAGTTAACTGAGTTAAGTCCAATTAAATTAGTTTCAAACAGTTTGAGGAACTAATTGTGAGTTCAATCAGTTAATGCATGCATGCATGAAACTAGTGTACTCCAGATAACCAAATATTCTCTCATAAATAACTCATGCATGTCAGTTCATACAAAGACCCAGTTGATATTAAAGGCAGGGACAATGTACTATCAGTTGCAATAATTTCCTATAATAAATATCTTGCATGCAGAAGGAGTTCATTCCTTGAGATTTGCTCAGTCTTATAGAGAGTTGGAGCAGTGTGTGAGATCAATGTCTCACAAGGTTACAGTTGGAGCACCCAGGGAAAACTGCACAAGGAAATAGGAGGCTTAGAGGACAGAGGAGAAGGCATATGAGTTATCTATTCTGTCAATGAGCAACAGTGAGGGATTGTACTGAGAGATGGATAGTTGTGAGAGCTAAAGTTGTGTGTAATCTTGAGATATTTCCACTTGTATGATAATACAGATAGCGGAGTTTCTAGCTAAGGCTTTCCCCAAAGTATTCTTATGTGTTTCATGTGTATTGATTCTTCTTCTCTATTATATGTGTTATGTTTGATCTTTGCTCAAATCGATTAAGCTTCCACAAGTTTGATTGTCGAAGTAGATTAAGTATTTTTCTTTAGTTATATTGCATAATTAGTTTAATCTACAATGAAAATTTTCTACACCTGCAGTAGTGGGATGTAGCCAAAACTGATTAGTAAACTGAAGATTCACTCATAATTAACTAATGCATGTCAGATCAGAGAAAGACCCAATTGATATTGGAGTAAAGGGATAGTGTACTGAAAGTTGTATAATGATCTAAATTGTATAGGTTGTGCATGCAATCAAAGAAAGGCATATGAGGATTTCACAATTCATAATTGTGGGATTTCACAATTAAAAATGGCTAATTCCCAAGGGAGCAATACAAGGAAATAAGATCTTGACAGGGAGTAGAATGGATAACTATTGGCTTGAGCTTATCTGGGAAGCAGTGAGATAGATAGAGATAATGTAGAGGTTGTTGGGATTGAGCAAAGCATTATAATCTTCTCATATTTTCTGATTAATGCAATATACATAAAGCAACGGTTTTTAGTTGTGGCTTTACCTAGAAAATCATTGTGTTATGTGTGATTGAATTATTTCTCTTATATGCTTCGTGATTTCATTGATATTTTATTGTTTCCACTGATGAGTAGAGTAGATTCAAGTCTATTGTTTTAGTAAATTACAATTAGCAGTTTGAATCTACAAGGAATTTCTACACTGACCTGCTACTCAGTCCATGCACACCCACTCCACGGTCATGAACAACACGCCCACCCCACTAAGACCCTACACCTCCCTTACAATCATGACCTTCACCCAATTCCCTAACCATGCCACCTTCAGCTCTCACTCCCTGCTTGAGCCTTGCAGTAGACCGACCCCTCTGTGACACCTTCTCCAAACTACCCGAGCCGCCCCAGTTGGATGAGACCCCTGACTTCTAAGAGTGGACATGATAACTCCTCAGAACAAGTTACATGATATAAACACAGAAGGACACGCCCCGAATGAGACCCAGTATTCGTTGCTCACCCTTCCACCACACTAGATGCTAGTAAGGGCCTGGCTCCAACTGTGTAATAACCAACAACAACCACCCCTGCAAAACTATCCGCCACCACTTGGAAACTTAGAAAGAGGAGATTTTGACCACATCTGGCTTCCACACCATCTAGTCTACCACCTCTACAACTGCTTTTACATAGAAATACCATAGGGTAGAAACACCAGCCTCTTGACAACACCCCAGATCCTAGAACCTCGAGAGCCCAACCAAGGCCAAATTACACCGAGAGCCAATGTCACCAAAGCCTTCAAGAATCCTCGGAAACTAATAAAATTCACCTAGATAAACATGCAACCACCCAAGCATCCAACTACATATGAAGCAGGCCAACTAAGAACCCTACTATCACCTTTATCAATAGAAATCAACCCCGAGACCCAGGAAAAATTCTCCCAATAATCAAACAATAGAGAAAACAAAGAATAGACCATAAAGAGGAGAAATAACAGAAGGCTCACCGTGGTCGAAGGTCCACAACACCAATTCAACCACATAAAACCTTGAGGCACCACTCTATAGTGCGCCACTAAAAAAGATACCAAGACCAACCACCCTTCCCTGAGCGAATTTTGCAACACGAAGACTGGAACAGAGAAAAGGACCCCAACAGACAAACTTTTAGCTTTCAAAGAGCATACCGAGTGGGTGGAGCGACGACATAGAAATCGCCACCACTCCAAGATTACCCGAGTTTCAGAAGACCCATCCAAATTGCAACAGCTCAGAGCAATATCATGCAGCCTCCATACAAAAAGCCCCATATAAATTTTACTAGTCCATGCATGCGTCATTAAACTCCCGACCTTACCAGCACGACTTCCAGTGGGGGTCAAATGAAATTTCCCACACTTCAGATAGCATTTCATCTTATGTCTTATATACCGATAGATTAGATGCATTGTCCTCCTCCCCATCTTCCTTCTATAGTTTTTCATTGCCCATGTGTTGGGCCTACCTAAAAAATAGACACTCCATCTGGAATATATATATCTATATCTATCTATATATATATATACATATATATATATATATATATATATACTAAAAATGGATAATCAACTTGATCAATTTTAAATTTAAAAATAGTTTTATAACTTTAATAACATATATATATTTGTTGAGATTTTCTGTTGTAAAAAAAATAGGAAAATCTCAGCTGATGACAAATAGGGATTCAGTTCCTAGATAGCTCAGGTTGTTGGGAGGGATTAATGCTCCTATATTGTGTGAGGGATATGAGCTGTTAGATTCCTATGCTATATAACAGGCAATCATTTGGATGGTTTGCTAAGAGTGTGAGAGGTTTTATGAGAATTTCTTGATGTAATCTCCAATTTGATTAATATATTCCTGATGCCTATGTTTGGTGGATGTAGCCTAGATTGGTTGGGTGAACCACGTTAAAAACTGTCTCTTATGTGCTTGATTGTTCTGCTGTGTTAATTTTTGTTATGCACCTGAACCAACAAGTGGTATCAGAGCATGTTGGAGGTGCTGCCTGGAGGAGCTGATCGAGGCGCTGCGTTGATCGATGATGGAGGTGTTGCGTTGATCTGTTTGCGCTGGCGGACTGTGCTGGTGGTTTGCTGCTGTGCGGTGCGCTGAGTAAAGTGCGTAGCAGAAGAGCATGGTGAGGAGCAGCCGCTGATTCTGAATTTTTTGAAATCGCTGGTGCGTTTGCTGTGAACGGTATGTGGTGATTACATTCTCCCGCGGTGGTGAAATTAATTGTTTTGAATGCAATTCAGTAAAATCTTGTGACCCAAGTTAATGCACAAATTACCATCATTGAAGTCGACTGTTGCTATGTCGTATTACTGCATTGCTTCTGCGCTGGAGGTGTGTTAATGTTGCGTAGTACTGTGCATGGGACACACCGCATGATTGTTTTTTGAATTGTTTTTTAAAGGTGCTGTGCGTTAAGAAACCCATGGTGCATATTTTTGAGCTGATATAAAACCTGCGCAGAGATTGGAATTGGTTCCATACAATTTGTGCGTATAATTAAAACGTAATACATACTGTTTGTGCGTGTTATGTGAGGCATTACACTGCTGCGTGCGTGAAATTGTTTTTTGGTTTATAGTTCCCGCATACATAGTTATCCCACTTTCACGCATATCATGATCGGATTGCTTATTTCAAACTGGCTGAAATCGCTGAAGGATTGGAATGTTCAGGGTTAATGCTCCACCAAAGCATGGAAGGCTCGGTCAAAATGAAGTTCACTGCTGAGTCGCTAAGTGAGCCATCATGGGCTGCATTTTTTGATGATTTTTAAATGAGTTCTCTTAAAATATTTTGTTAATTACAGTGTGTGCTTGGGCTTAACTAAACCATAATTCATTCGAACTTTTTCGTAGTCGGACATAAAGACATCAAAGTAATATAAGTGCAAAGGGCAGTTTTTTTAAGACAAAAGTACAGAGGCATAAGCAGGGTTTTTTTTTTGGTTGTGTAAAAACAAATGTAAAGGCAGAAATTTTTTTGTGAAGGGAAGATATTTTTTGTTTTAAAGGCATAGGCAATTTTTTTAAATTGCTGGTATTTAAAACGTTGATATTGGAGTTTATTGTGCTTTTTGATACAAAATGGCGAAAACGCAAAGTGCCCAATTTGAAATTGAGAAATTTAATGGAAAGAATAATTTCGAGATCTGGAAGGTGAAAATGCATGACTTGCTTGTCCAACAAGGCGTGGTAAAGGCATTGATGGGTAAATCCAAACAACCTTACAACATCATAGACGATGGAGGTTGGGACGAAAATGGGAGAAAGAGTCTGGTAAGTGCCATTGATTATGCCTCGGCAGACGATTGTCCTTGTTTAATATTGTTGTTGGAGAACAATAGCTGATGGTTTTGTGGACGAACGGAGAAAACTGTACATGACCAAATCCTTATACCAATAGGATTCCCTGAAGCAACAGTTGTACGGTTTTCGAATGAAGGAAGGTACAGTCGATTGCTGATCCATTTAAATGTTTTGGAAATACTCTTCTTGTGCAATTACAAAGTAAGAAGTAAAATTCCATCCGAGGATAAAGCTATTACTTTATTGTGCCTCGTTGCCGCTGAATCATGGGATCATTGTTACTTCCTATAAGTCTTAGGTTCCATCAGAAACTATTGAGTTTGATGATGTAGTTGCATCCTTATTATCAGAAGAAACAAGGAGGAAGTCGCATTCCGAAACCTCTACATCAGAAGCCATGATGGTTAGAGGTCGTTCGAAAGAAACACGCCCCAGGAAGCCGAGCGACTCACGTTCAAAGTTGAAAGGGAAGAAGAGTAAGCTAAAGTCTTGGTTTTGTGGAAAATCAGGGCATTTAAAGAAGGACTGCTGGAAGCAACAACAACAAACTTCAAAAGCAGAGTCTTCGACAGAGAAGAAGGAGGCGAATATGACAGATACAGGTTTGACATCAGGTTCAAGTATGAGTGATGAAGTATCATCAGTTAATGTGTCAAATCATGGTCAACATTGGTTGTTAGATTCCGGGGCATCAAACCACATGTGTATCCATAAAGAATGGTTTAAGGAATATAAATCAATTAATGATGGTGTTGTGTACATGGATTATGATGTAACATGTAATATTGTTGGGATTGGAAGCATACAACTACAAATGTTTGATGGAACAACTAGAATATTAACTGATGTGAGGCATGTACCAGATTTAAGGAAAAACTTGATTTCATTAGGAGCACTTGATTGAAATGGGTATAAAATTGTAATTCAAGGTGGAGTAATGAAAATTTACAAAGGCATTTTACTAGTTATGAAAGCTAAGAAAGTAGGAAATCTATTTCAGTTAGATGGAGGTACAAGGTCAGATTTTGTGTCCACTGTGTTTGAACATGACAGTAACTCCATTCACTTATGGCATCAAATATTGGGGCATATGAGTGAGAGAGGGTTGAAAATTTTGGCTAATCGCAAGTTACTTCCAAATTTGAAGTCTGGAAAATTAGATTTCTGTAAGCATTGTCTGTTTGGAAAACAAAGTAAACAAAAGTTTAAAACAGGCAAACATACTAGTAAAGGCATACTTGATTATATCCATTCAGATGTTTGGGGAGCAGCCCCTACAACCTCATATGGTGGTTCGTCTTATTTTGTATCATTTATTGATGACTTTTCTAGGAAGGTGTGGGTCTACATGTTGAAAAGAAAGTCTGATGTTTTTTCAATTTTCAAGCAGTTTAGAGCACTAGTAGAAAACAGCACTGGTAGAACAATAAAGTGTTTAAGAACTGACAATGGTGGTGAGTTTACTTCCAAGGAGTTTGACAACTATTGCAAGGATGCAAGGATCAAGAGGCATAAGACCACGGTTTATACTCCTCAGCAAAATGGAGTTGCTGAACGCATGAACATGACTCTTCTCGAGAGAGCAAGGAGTATGCTGAGTAACGCCGGGTTGCAAAAGGAGTTGTGGATGGAAGCGGTGGCAACAGCTTGTTATGTGATAAACCGATCTCCATCGATGGCGATAGACTGCAAGATTCCGCAAGAGGTATGGAAAGGACACCCTTGTGACTATTCTAAACTCAGAGTGTTTGGTTGTGATGCATATGCTCTAGTGCCTAAACATCAGCGAACTAAGTTAGATCCAAAGTCTAAAAGGTATATCTTTGTTGGGTATGGTGTTGGAACAAAGGGATATAGATTGTGGGATCCTACTACCCGCAAAATCATCATCAACAGAGATGTAAAGTTAATGAATCCTCTCTTGTACAGTTAGATGTAGATAGTAGATTGAAACAGAATGATGTATCTGACTTTCGGCACATTCAATTTGATAGCATTTCTAATGATAGTCATGATGACCATAGTTCAGATACTAGTCATGAACAGGTTTCAGAATCAGAACATGAACAGGGTTCAGGTTTAGATCATGAACAGGTCTCAGATACTGATCAGCAAGAAGTTCCTACAGAGGGTAGTCAGCCAATCGAGGAAGCGACAGAAACATCCTTAAGGAGGTCGACAAGAATCAAACGGCCACCGAGAAGGTATGATGATTATGTCACTTCTATTTCATTTACTGCTAATGACAATGAACCTCTATGCTATCAGGAAGCAATAGAAGGTTCGGAAAGTGACAAGTGGAAAACAGCCATGGAGGACGAAATGATGGCCTTGAGTAAGAATGGCACATGGGATCTAGTTGAGCTTCCGAAAGGCAGGAAAACTGTGGGGTGTAAATGGGTTTCCAAGCTAAAACGAGGTGTGAATGATACGGAAGACAGGTACAAAGCGAAACTGGTTGCAAAAGGGTTTTCTCAGAAAGCCGGTATTGACTTTCATGAGATTTTTTCACCAGTGGTTAAAATTGTTTCAATTAGAATTGTGTTAGCATTAGTGGCTTTGCTTTATTTAGAGTTGCAGCAATTAGATGTTAAGACCGCATTTCTACATGGTGACTTAGATGAGGAAATATATATCGAACAACTAGAAGGGTTTGTTCAGCATCGCAATGGGAAATTTGTCTGCAGGCTCAAGAAGTCATTATATGGCCTGAAGCAGTCGCCGCGCAGTGGTATAAGAAGTTTGATTCTTTCATGTTGAGTCAGAAATATGTTAGAAGTGAATATGATCATTGTGTTTATTTTAAACAGTTAAATAATGGCATATTTATTATCTTGGTATTGTATGTTGACGATATGCTTTTAGCAAGCAAAAGCATAGAAGAAATCAACAGGTTGAAGGCTCAAATGGCAAGGACATTTGATATGAAATATCTAGGAGTAGCAAGACAGATTTTGGGCATGGATATTTTCAGAGACAGGAGCAATGGTAATCTATGGCTATCACAACAAAAGTATATTGAGAAAATACTTTTGAGATTTGGTATGAATAACGTGAAGCATGTGTCAGTCCCTTTAGCTTCCCATTTTAATCTTTCTTCGAGTTTATGTCCTAATAGAAATGAAGAAAAAGATTATATGTCTCGAATTCCATATGCAAATGTAGTAGGATGTTTAATGTATGCGATGGTTTGTACTCGACCAGATATTTCACATGCAGTTGGGGTTGTCAGCAGGTACATGGCAAATCCGGGTAAAGAACACTGATCAACAGTGAAATGGGTGCTTTGGTACTTGAGAGGCACAAGTAGTTATTGTATTACTTACAATAAGAGTAGTGAATTTGTTTGCGGATATGTTGATTCCGATTTTGCAGGTGATTTGGATAAGAGAAGGTCAACTTCAGGGTACGTCTTTACTCTTGCAGGTGG